>JAWNOY010000258.1:0-74815 GCA_035045545.1 Drosophila gaucha
AACGTGTGAAATTTTTGCTGTGAAAAAAAAAAAAAATATAATAAGTAAAATTCTGTCTTCACCAGAACTTTCTGGAAAAGGCGCAAAATTGTTCGCGTGGGTACACCACGCTCTTTTAACACCAAGGGCGAGCGCGAACACCAAACAATTACTAATATCGCATATCTAGTCAAATATTAACAATCGCCACGTGCGCGTGTGCTTTGTGTTTGGTTTCGCCATAAACCAAACACAAAAACTTAAGGGTTTTAACTAAACTCTAGCAATTTATATTATAAATTGCACCAGGATGCAGAACACCTCAGCACCTCAACTCCCGCCACGGAAAGTGGACTTCGAGAAGATGAAACTGATTGCCGGAGATTCACCAGCTCAGATAAGATCCAGCATTCTTTGTGAAAACGCCCAGAAATCAATAATGCAAAACCAAAAGATCAGTGTTGAACCTGCAAATGCTACTCTGACGCACAATAATTCTTCTACGGGAAACACCAATGACAATATTGAAAGGGCATCACCCGACGCCCACTCCCTCGAGCTTAAAGCAACTATCCAGCAAAAAAAACGCAAGATAACCTCCTCTCCTAACTTGGATAAAAAAAGGATCAATTTGAACAACAACAACACCATCAGCGATACTAACTGCTCTAATCGAACAACTAATGCAACTAACGTTGGCAGCGGCCCCGCTACCAACAAAATCAACATCAACGAAGTTGCACTTCAAAATAACACATTTTATCTTCTTGCTCAAGATGAAGAAACTGAAGTGCCTACTATGGATGTAGACGAGATCTGCCCTAATCTTCCCTCACTTCAGGGCCATGCCACTGAAGACGACATGCCAAGCATCAGCGTTGCTGCTGATGCTGCCACTGCCGCCGCTGCCGCTACTGCCGCTCGTGCCCGCTTAAATTATGATGCCCAGAAAAAAAATAACGCTGTACGAGCAGCTACCAAAACTATCCCAAGGCCACCCCCTATTGTTCTTCGAGATATAATTAACCTTCAAGTGCTTCTAACTGCATTAGAAGAAGTAACAAATTTAGACAATATTGAGGTAAAATCTTCCATGGGTAGAACAACAAGAATTTACGCTAAGTCACCCGAGAGCTATAGAGCAATTGTTAGGCAACTAAACAAAATCAACATTGAATTTCACTCCTATCAACTAAAGGAGGATAAACCTTTCAAAGTGGCTATATTAGGACTAAGCCCCTCCACCTTAAATTCACAAATTGAAGCTGAACTGACAAAAATGGGTCACAAGGCCGTAAATATACACAACCCAAAATCCAGAAAGACCGGTGATTCGATGAACATGTTTTTTGTAAACCTTGTCCTTAGCCCTAATAACAAAAACATACTGGGCTCAAAACTATTCTGTAGGCAGCGAGTTAAAATCGAGATAACCAGAAAATCGACTGAAATAACGCAATGTCATCGCTGTCAAGAATATGGTCATACCTCGAAATATTGCCACAGGGACTTCGTATGCGTTGTATGCAGTGAGTCGCACAAATCCATCAATTGCTCTCGAGCAAAAGATATGCCAGCCACTTGCGCCAATTGTGGCGGCGACCATCCTGCCAACTTTAAAGGATGTGACTTTTTTAAACGATACTTGCAGAGGCTTCAACCAAAAAAAAAGCTGCAGTGCACATCGGCCCAAAACCTACTTTGGCCTCTACTCCATTGTATAATGTAAATAATGTGTCATATGCTGATATGGCCCGTGGGTTCCCGTACAATAATACAAAACGTCATCCCCCATCGAATGTTACAACCGGACAAACCGGACCAATAGGTCAGCAAAGGCGACCTCGACAACATAACCCATCTCAAGTGCCTTTCACCGTCTCACAATGGCAAGGAGAGACAGCACATGAGACTCAAATTGAGAATCTGGCTAAAATAATAAACAAGAACTTTGAAAGGTTCTTTGAACATCAGAGCAAAATTCTCGAAATGCAAAGTCAAATCTTGACTCTACTCAGTGCGTTTAATCAAAAATGAATTTAAAAATATTAGTATGGAACGCTAGAGGACTGACTAGCAAAATGCTCGAATTAAGTAACTTCGTATCAGCCCACAATATCGATATAGTTTTAGTTTGCGAAATTAAAATTAACAGCAGAAGACCCATTAATCTTCATGATTTTTATATCTACACAGCAGTTCATCCTAACGACAGAGCAGCTGGAGGAGCAGCCGTCTTCGTTAGGAGAAACATAAGGCACTTTCCCCTTGAGCCAATATCTACGGAAAAAGTACAATTATCATGTGTTAAAATCTACACAGAGCTCGGAGAAATTACACTTGGTGCCATATACTGCCCCCCCCCCAGTTTCTCATGGCGCAGTGATGAGTTTATAGATGTGCTCGATTGTACGAGTAACCTCAAATACCTTATAGCAGGGGATTGGAATGCCAAACATCCATTATGGGGTTCCAGCATAGTCAACGCACGAGGAAGAGAACTTGCCTGCAGCCTCCAAATACGTCAGGCGAATATCCTGGCAACTGGTGCTCCCACCTGCTACCCCAGTAGGGCTGAAGCCAGCCCTTCTCACATCGATTTTGCGATATTCAAAGGTATGCCATATGAAATGCTAAGAATAACTGATAGTTGGGACCTGGACTCAGATCACCTTGCGCTAATTGTCGATCTCAACTCCCAAGCGTCGCAGATTGCAGCAAACCCACGGCTACTCGGCAGAAATGCCAATATAGCAGCCTTCAGAAACTATCTAAATGCATCAATTCAACTCAATTTAGACATTAATACAGCAGAGGATATAGACCATTTGGCTGACATCTTTAATACAAAGGTATGTCAAGCTGCCGAAGAAGCCAATAGCGGTATAGAAATTCCCTCTACTCGTACAGTATGGCTTCCTCCAACAGAAATCGCAAATCTACTGGCTAACAAAAGAAGATTGCGGAGGCACTATCTTCGCACTCACCACCCTATAGATAAAATGCGCTGGCATAGAGCTGCTAAAGAACTACGTGAGGCTTTACAAATACATCGCAACAAGCACTTCGAGACGTTACTGGCGAACCTAGATTACACGGTCGACTCGCATCATTCGTTATGGCAATTTACGAAAACCATTAAACGCCAACCTCAACGAGTGACACCGCTACGGAATTCGGCAGGATTTTGGTGCAAATCATCAGATGAACAGGCGCTCACATTTGCAGACCATTTAACTGAGCGCTTCACACCCCTAAGCACTGCATCAAGTGAGGAAGTAGCTGATACAGAAAGTATCCTCTCATCCCCTCTGCAAATGTCTCCACCTATTAGACCAATTCGCCTTGAAGAGGTTGACAGAGAAATTCGCAAACTTAAAAACAAAAAGGCTCCAGGTCTTGATTTAATTAATAATCAAGTTTTAAAACTACTTCCGAAGCGAGCAATCCTTTTGCTTACACAAATTTATAATGCAAGCTTACGAATGCAACACTTTCCCACACAATGGAAAACATCCAGGATAACCATGATCCTAAAGCCAGGAAAGCCGGAGCAGCATCCCGACTCGTATCGGCCAATAAGTCTACTACCTTCGATATCAAAAATTTTAGAGAGACTGATTGCTTCACGACTCGTTGCCTACTGGAATCATCATGAAACGATTCCTGAACACCAATTCGGGTTTCGTGCTGGTCACAGCACAACCGAACAGGTTCATCGTGTGACAGACCATATACTTAAGGCATTTGACCAAGGAGAATACTGCAATGGCGTTTTTCTCGATATTCAACAGGCTTTTGATAAAGTCTGGCACCCTGGATTACTGGCCAAGATAAAACAAGCAACACCAGCTAATATCTATTTGCTTATAAAATCCTTCCTCGAGAACAGAAAATTCGTGGTACAAGTCCAACAGAGTCAATCTCCTACCAGACTAGTGCTAGCAGGAGTACCTCAGGGTAGCGTTCTTGCTCCACTTCTGTACTCGATATTTGCTGCCGACATTCCAGACCCAAATGACATAACTGACATCGATCGCAACAAAATGCTCCTTGCATCTTACGCAGACGATGTCTGCATATTATACTCAAATGTTTGTAATCAGGAAGCCACGAACGGAATTCAACAGTACCTAAACAAATTTGAAAGATGGACTAAACGATGGAATGTGGGTATAAACTGCAGCAAATCTATTAATGTCTGTTACACATTGCGACACAAACTTACTACGCCCGTTTTTATTAATGCAGAGCCAATACCGCAAGAGTCTTCGGCTAAATATCTGGGTATTACTCTGGATAAGCGGCTGACATATCATGAGCATATTACCAAAACTACCGCGATATGTCACATGAAAAGAAGCAAACTGCACTGGTTACTGAACCGAAAAAGTACCCTTCCGTTACGCTGCAAACGGCTAGTGTATCAGCAAATCATAGCACCAACATGGAGATATGGCATTCAGATTTGGGGTACTGCAGCCAAATCCAACCGCAAGAGATTCCAAATTGTGCAAAACAAGACTCTCCGTCTTATAACTGGATGCGAGTGGTATGTAAGCAACTTAACATTACATCGAGACCTCAATATCAGCTATATCGAAGACCAGATATCATTCTATTCGAGCAGATATAATGAAAGATTGCTGAACCACCAAAACCGTTGTGCTAAAAAAGAGGCACTTTGGCCTTTTGCATAATCCAATTCATTAAAAGAATTAAAATTTAAAAAAAAAAAAAAAAAAAAAAAAAAAAGTAATAATTGATCTCATAAATAATAAATAATAAATAGTAAATTAGAGCTCACTCCTAAGATGAGCTAGGTGATATAATAACGAAGATACCAATATTGTTAAAAGTTAATCTGTAGCTTGTACTTGTTGAAATAAAATAAAAATAAAATAAAAGAAGTTTAAAGTGAAAAAAAAAAAAAAAAGAGTCTCTTGGGTGGCCTTTGAAATCAATTGTCAATAGCCTGTTGAGTTCTATTGAAGTTGGGCGCCAATTATGTATTCCTTATGTGGACTTGATTCCTCAGTGTCCCACGTATCCGTTATCCAGTTGATAAAACTGAAGATTATGTTGTGAAGGCTAACTGGCCTTCTGTTGCTAGTCTCGGACTTAGACAACAATGAAAGATATGGGTTTACGACGTATTGCCGGAGCGGTATTTATTGTGGCGACTTATGTATTATGCGCTTGATACGAAACTAAAACTACCCATACATTTTTGACGTAGCTCTACCCTCAAACTCAATGCATCACGCTACCAAGTCATGGTCGGCAAGCCGACTCAGCATTTCTTCCAGCGCAGCGCAGTACTTCGAAATAGGAAGTGTCTGCTTACATTGCTGGCCGTTCTTAGCGCGGAGCACTGAACTCTATTTTGGCGTATCAGCATTGTTTGTGCGACGCTACTTAGTTGCTATGGTATGATGAATCTTAGATGTTAGTGCCTGTGTATATGTGTGCATGTGTATATGCGCGCAGAGGTAATATGTTTAGATAAAAGATGTAAGCTAGGTTGTTTAAAACATCAGCTCGGACTTGGTTCAGGGGATCTCGTAGTCGGGCAGACCCGACTAGAGCTATCTTACTTGTTTTATATTGGATGTATTCAAGCAGATGTAGTTTGCTTGCATTGTTTGAAACATTACACTAAGTCAACCGACTTAAGGCTAAATTAGATCAATAAACCTTTAAACAAAACGATTTACTCTGTATCAGTATTGGGATAAAATATTTTTTCAAAAATATAATTTCCAATAGCAAGTACGATTTTTAATTCAATAAAATAGTTTATTAAATCAAAACGTTTATTGTAAATATTTGTATATCTTAAACTATCATAAGAACTACACTAAAATATTAGCAAATATTTTTACATTTGTATTTGAATGCGTCTAATACTAGCTTATATGTTTGCAATTTAAATTGTGTATTAAACACAGATTTTATGTGTAAAATATGCACATTAGTTGCTGTCTTCGGTTGATGGACTGTTTGAGTGACATAAACTTCATCCGAACTGTTAAAAGAGACTCTATTCGAGGCCTTGGTCATAAATGCCAGAGCATCTACATATATTCTTTTTAAGATTCGCATTCATTAACAGATGGGTCCAATTTAATTTCCTGGTCTTGCAATTATTGGCCATTTCACATTTAGTTTTTATCAGTTTGGCCTCCTAACGCTTAGCTTGGGATTTTGCCAACATCAGCAGCAACTTCATTGGATGCATATTGGCGTTTCTTCTGCAGGATAGTGTATTTGTGTTTGCGCCGCAGTAGCACGGAGGGTAATAAAACAACAGACTTTGGGTGCGTTGAATGTGGCCTTCCTGTTGGTCATGGTCAAGTTATACAAAAATAGAAAAACATTAGATATTATAGCTATTGATGTCGAATTAGGACTTGTAGCCCTTATATGTAGCCATACCATTATTCATGGAATTGCACACTCTTTAAAGTAACGTGCAGTAGCGAGAGAGCAGTTCGATCATATCATACTTGCGCGCTTGCTCTCACATTTGCTTGGGAAATGGGATGAATTACACAAACCTATATTTTCAAATAATGTTCAACTGTATGCGTATAACAGATGTGTAAGGCTAGTAAGTGTGAATTTTGCCACGCATACTTTCATGAGTATTCTGCATTGTATGTACATGTTTACTTACATATACATATAAACATTTACCCGTGTTGTCAAGCTTAACTTTTATTTAAATAAATTATAAAAAAATACTTTTAATAATTTATTTTGCCAATGCACTTTGATGTTTAGACTGTATGAGATATAAATATTCTGAAATATAAATATTTTTCTCCCAAACTCATGAATAATGTTTAATTTCAGTATATTTAAAATTTAACTTAATACTAAATAAACTTTTTGTACATATAAATATTTTACATATATTCATTATAATATTGTATTATTAGATATGCATATGATAAATTGCAATTATGTTTATGTGGCTATGCTGCCTTTAAATAAAATATACTAAATGCACCAAATAAAAATACTGGAATCGGAATACTTTTCATCGATTAAGATCATCTGTTATTCGCTCATCTCGAAGAGTTGACGATAGTCCATATCTAACAAAAAATCATCGTAAAGTGGTATCGAAGCTGCACGACTGTTCGTAATCGTGCCGCCAGTCAGTTATCGGCAACTTTAAATTGCTTGTATTTAATAAAATACACAAAAAAGTTAACCTCCGCCGCCGGAAATGGAGTCCTCGTAAAAAACTAAGTGAAAAAAACACTACCCCCAAGTGATTCGCACGTTCTTTACCTACAGTAGCTAAAACGAAGATTTACCGATTTACCAAACGAAGACACTACTATTTTACTATTAGTATATTTATTTGTTTTATTTATCGTTTTTCCAACTTGTGCATTTGGTCACATTCTTTTATCTATTTGCACAACAAAGGGCACAAAAACAAAATGCCTGGAGGGAGGGTTGGCTCTCCACCTGTTGATTCGGTTTCGTACTCAAATTTGGTAAATCAATATAATTTTTAAGTATATTATACTGTATATTTGTACTCCCATAACCATACGTAAAATAAACCTACGTAGGCAGTTTACACACACACTAGCAAACATACTATGTACGATCATATGTATGCAAATATATATTCATTCATTTGTGCTTATTTGTAATTGTGGAACGGTTTATTTGGACATTGATTGCAGGTTGGCTTTATTTTTATATTCAATCTTATTGTTGGAACTGGAGCGCTAACTCTACCAGGAGTATTTGCCAAAGCAGGATGGTGCCTCAGTTTAGTTGTGATAATATTATTAGCTCTTATAAGCTATATCACAGTAACTTTTGTTATCGAAGCTATGGCTGGCGCGAATGCGATTAAAAACTGGCAGCGTCTTCAGGCTTTGCGACATAGACGCAGCTCAAATGAAGACGATGATGAACAATTTTTGAATACAGATAGCGAAACGGTTCCGTTAACAATTCAAAATATGGAATTCCATTACTACCAACTGACGCAAAAGTTTGAACTAGGTGAAATGGCAACAATATTTTTTAATGATTGCGGCCGCATCTTTTTTTACCTTTGCTTTATAATTTACCTGTATGGAGACCTGAGCATATACTCTGCAGCGGTGGCCAGAAGTTTGCGTGACGTGTTATGGTAAGCACTTGTACTTTATATCCTTTAACTTCCTACCATCCCTAACCATACAACAGGCATGTCGCACCGCAACTTCGGGCTCATGCTCTCAACATGCTGGCCATAGAGCCAGGATTACTTATTGAAAATGAGATTTCGATCTAGCCATGTCCATCAGTATGTCCGTATGAACGAAGCTGTCTCGTAAATTATAAAAGATAGAGCTTTGAGGTTCCTGTGATATAATCTCCCTTTTCCATCATTAAAATAAACGTATTTTAAGTAGATGTTATTAATACATCTAAAACCGAACAGAATCGAAAGCATTGTGCACTCCAGCGCAACCTCTTGATAAAGTAAGCAGTAACCGGCGCGTACGTACATGTGATTTTGTGGTTGTGTATGTACATACATAGATATAAAAGAAGCCTAGTCGGACACTCCCAACTAGAGAATTCTTTATTGTTTTAATCAAAGTTTCCCTTGGACTACTATCATAAGCAAGAAATAGTTTAAGTGGGTATCTAAACTAGTTGGTCAATTTCGTAGCATTTCATTCATTTACATTGCATTTCAACTTGTATGAACATTTCAGTCTGTTGAGGCTTGAGGTTCACAGATAATAATTAATAATAAAATTAATGTTTGTAATATTTTATAGTTACAATTTATTAAACTTTAGTAAAGTAGAACAATGTTTTATGTCAGACTAAGTGATTGCGTGTCGGCTTTGAGAAGGCAAGTGAAGTGATGAATAGAAACTTAAGCAGCTGATAAGTTGTGCAGCGCGTGAGAGCATTACTTACATTATTTGTAGTTTAGATTATAATATATAACTAATATATTCAACACTGGGAATAAATTAATTTTCTTTACAGTGAACACGATCATTCCAATATTTCGGATATCACCGTTTCAGAGTCAAGCTCAATGCATTTTCTTGGCGACTTTAAACGAAATGAAAATCGTATGTGCTGGAAGGAGCATACAATATCACGTCTAATCATGTATAGGATGATTTTAATTGGATTTACATTGATTTTTGGACCACTCGTTGTATTTAGCATTCAGAAAACAAAGTATTTACAAATAGTTACTGTAATTTTGCGTTGGATGGGTAAGATTTATTTATAACTGTTATGGATTAGCTTTCATGTATAAATATTTATTTTTTTTCTATCAGCGTTTATTTTGATGATATGCATTGCGGTCAAGATGCTCGCAACTGATGGGGCCAGAGGACATCCAGTTGCCATCAACTTTTACGGCATCCCATCATTATTTGGGGCATGTGTCTACTCGTTTATGTGTCACCACTCCCTGCCCAGTTTATTGGCTCCACTCAAAAGCAAGTCAATGGTTCCAAACATTCTTTCATACGATTACATTTTAATTTGTACGTTTTACTTAGTGCTCGCTATGACGGGCATTTTTGCATTTGAACACGTTGAGGATCTTTACACATTGAATTTTTTACCAAATCCGGTTAATACGGATAGTTTTTCGTCGACTTTTTTTATTGGCATCGACTATTTCCTTTCGTTGTTTCCTGTATTTACGTTATCCACAAGTTTTCCACTTATCGCTATTACATTAAAAAATAACCTTCAAGCCTTGTTTCTGGACATGTCACAATATGATTCATATAGTTCGTTTATACGTGCAGTTTTCCCTCTTTTAGCCATTTTGCCTCCATTTTGTATAACCTATTTTACTGAAAATCTATCTACCCTAGTGGCATTCACTGGGAGCTACGCTGGAGTCGGTATACAATATGTCATACCTGTTTGCTTGGTCTATTTCTCGCGACTGACATGCTCCGAACTTTTAGGAAGTGGCATTATAAATCAATTTCAAAGCCCATTTCAATCAAATGTATGGCTTGCACTTGTTTTAACTTGGTCAGTGCTATCCGTGTTTTTAGTGTCTATTAAATTATTCAGTTAATTAGATAACCATACACATTATTAAATATGAGCTTTAGTATTAACATACATCGGCTGTGAAATTTGTTATTAAATAAAAACAATTATTTCGAACTCTAATAGTTGCACGATTGGAAAGACCATGTCGAAATCATTTATAAAATATATTTGTTATTTAAATTTTAGCCGATTATTACATGTTTAATTATATTGAAAATTGGTATACTCTACATTAGAATGTATACTGGGAGACAAACAGGAACAATTTGGCAACACTTTTGCCCCGAGGCATTCCATTAGTAAATACCGTCATACTTAAAGCTAATTCAACATCTTGTGGTCCCTCGAGTGCTTTCTTTAATATAAGATTAACTTGATTGTTCCTCTTCAATGTGCTGCAAATACGATAAATGTAATTAAATATGATATTATATTGTATATAATATATCTATTGGGTTGACGTAGACGGCTCTAAAAACATTGCGAAATGAGGCCTGTTTGATCACACATGCCGTTAACATCTATTGATTTGTAATTTATAAAAATAATGTTGATTAAACCCATATCGTAATTGATATGATGATATATCTTCATATACATTTTTGCGAATTAATATACTTACTCAAAATAAGCCTCTGTTGCTTTTTCAATATTGGGTGCTGCTTGAACTCTTACAATTTTCAGATCAAAATCAATGTCGTCATATCCATATGGGTCCACGTAGGGTAAAGATAGTTCGACCATCTGGCGGTATCATTAATTTCGAGACAAATGTTATAAAATTGTAGGTGAATGCAGACGCTTTTGTGTAACATTCTTCTCCTTCACAAAAAATACTATTTTGTCGGCATCGGCTGCAACAACCACAAATTATTGTTGTAATTAACATATGTATGTAAAACAAGTAAGTAAATTGACTTTGTGAAATTTGGAGCCGGTTTCCAAATTAAACAACTAAAAACGCTCTAGTCGGGATTGCTCAACTACGAGATCCCCTGAACCTTTATTCGAGTTATCATTTTTACTTATATACAGACAGATAAAAATATAAATGCGACAAAAAAAAATTATAATTGAAAATAAACTTTGCCTGTAGCGGGTCCGAACCTGCGACTCCTTGCTTGCAAGCCACCGTCTCTAGCTACACCACCAACCACCACCACCAAGACGTAACTAAAGTAGCAGCAGCCATACTTACAATTTAGTTGAAATTGCGATTTAACAAACAAATTCAAAGAAGAATGCAAACATTTGAATGTACATATGTGTGCAACCGTATAGACTGTGTGCACACTGTGCACTGCACACGTATTGGCGCTCGCTGCCGCGTGCTTATGCCGATTGACAAATGTTTTCTTTAATTACTTCAATGTTACTAAACTGATTTAAATGCAATTTACAGCAATGAATGCTTTTATTTTTTGCAAATATGGTTTAAAAAAACTTAAAAAAATTAATTGGGGCTTTAAAAAAAAATTTTTTTAAAATTAATTTTATAAAATGTGGAGCCGATATCTAAAATATAAAGAATATAGAATTTTTTTTATTTATTAAAAGTTAAATGCAAATTTTGATGACTCCACCCAGAAAGATGTAAAAGATATGGTCTTAAAACTAAATTTCGATAACATTTTAAATCAATATCATGGAAACAGGAAAATTTATCGAATATCTGAAACAAACTTGATACGCGCGCAAAATACAAGGACCTCTCTGCAAAATTTCAGTCTCTAGCTCTAATAGGTTCTGAGATCGACGCTTTCATACATACGGACAGATAGACAGACGGACAGGGCTAAATCGACTCAGCTCGTCGCCCTGATCAAGAATATATATACTTTATGGGGTCTGCCACGCCTCCTGCCTGTTACATACTTTTTGAAAAACCATTATACACCGATTTCATATTTTCAATGGGTCAGGGTATAACAAGTAAGAAAGCTCTAGTCGGGTCTGCCCGACTACGAGATCCCCTGAACCAAGTCCGAGCTGATGTTTTAAACAACCTAGCTTACATATTTTATCTATACATATTACCTCTGCGCGCATATACACATGCACACATACACACATACATGCACACATATACACATGCACACATTTGTATACACATGCACACATATACATGCCATGCACACAGAAGCACGCGCGCCGATTACTGCGTAGTTGATTTGAATGTATGTGTGCACACGTACAGGCTGCTGCAGCGTGCTTTTACAATGTTTCCTTTAAAACCTTCTGTATTACTTAACAGATTTGAATGCAATTTTCTGCATTGAATGCTATTAATTTATTGAAAATACGGTTTTCACTAAAAAATTTGAAAAAATTAAATTGTGGCTTTGATAATTTTTTTTTAAATTAATTTTTTGTGTATTATGTGGAGCCGGTATCCAAAATATGAAAAAATAGAAAATGTATTTTATTTATAAAAAGCTAAAAACAAAATTTGGTAGCTGTACCTAAATATATGTAAAAGATATGGTCAAAAAACTGAATGTTGATAACGTTTTAAATCGATAACATTGAAACGAAAAAATTTATCGAATATCTAAAACAAACTCGATATTTTCGCTGTATACACAGACCATCATGCAAAATTTGAAGTCGCTAGCTCTTATAGGTTCTGAGATCGACGCGTTCATACATACGGACAGACGGACGGAGAGACAGACGGACAGGGCTAAATCGACTCAGCTCGTCACCCTGATCAAGAATATATATACTTTGTGGGGTCTGCCACGCCTCCTTCTGCCTGTTACATACTTTTTGCAAAACCATTATACCCTGATTTCCCATTTTCAATGGGTTCAGGGTATAAAAAGAAGCAAATAGTATTGTTATATACGAGATAGAAAATGCTTTAACGATGTAAATATGCTCAAAATCTGAATTCCCATATTAATGGGTTCAGGGTATAAACATTTAACGAGATGTTATTGGCAGGGACCGTAAATAATGATTATTTTTATTTTTTTAATCAAAAAAATCACACACTTGCAATGGACCTAGGACAAAATGGTAACCAACAATATATATCATTTTGTCCAATCTCAGCATTTCCGTTATGATTTATAAATTTATGATTTTTTACGCTATTCTTCAATGATAATCATTATTTTTGAGTAATTAATATATAACTTAAAACATAATTATTATTTTTGATCAAAAAAAATAAAAATCAAAAATAATGATTAAAAATGATTTTTATTTTTTTCGCTCAAAATAAAACTCAACATCAATCGACGGCTTTTTTGTTAGACTTTTCATCAATATTATTTCAGATCCTTGTAGAGGGGTGACAAAGCTGAACCCGACCTAAAAATTTATTTACCCTTGCAAAAAGGGGGAGTGGCAAATAGCTATAACCTGTATCTTCTAAAATTATCAAAGCCACAATTTAATTTTTTTTTAATTTTTTAGCGAAAACCGTATTTTCAATAAACTAATAGCATTCAATGCAGAAAATTGCATTCAAATCCGTTAAGTAATACAGAAGTTATTTAAGGAAACATTTAGATAAATGGCAAAAGCACGCGGCAGAAGCCTGTACGTGTGCACACATACATTCAAATCAACTACGCAGTAATCGGCGCGCGTGCTTCTGTGTGCATGCTATATGTGTGCATGTGTATACAAATGTGTGCATGTGTATATGTATGCATGTGTATATGTGTGCATGTGTATATGTGTGATTGTGTATAGTAGGGTCTCCAAATGTAAAATTTTAGAAGATACAGGTTATAGCTATTTGCCACTCCCCCTTTTTGCAAGGGTAAATAAATTTTTAGGTCGGGGGCAGCTTTGTCACCCCTCTACAAGGATCTGAAATAATATTGATGAAAAGTCTAACAAAAAAGCCGTCGATTGATGTTGAGTTTTATTTTGAGCGAAAAAAAATAAAAATCATTTTTAATCATTATTTTTGATTTTTATTTTTTTTGATCAAAAATAATAATTATTTTTTAAATTATATATTAATTACTCAAAAATAATAATTATCATTAAAGAAAAAAAAAAATTAAATTTAATCATTAACATGTGATTTTTATAATATAACTTATAATGATTACGGTCCCTGGTTATTGGACATATTAACTATTAAGATCTTCTCTAAACGTTTTCCTTTCTTCAAAATTAGCTAAAAATAATTTTTTTCTTAATGTTAAAGCAAAAGACATGTGGACATTTTGAGCTCAGGATCTTTTTGCTTGCATTTATCTGATCTTAAAAATCAGTAATATGTCCACCTCTAAGTAGTATACTACTAAGTAGTCTACTTTGCTACAGTTGAAGTCAACGCTGACGCAACGAATAAGACCGAAACTAAACATCAGTTATTTGACATATGTATATTGTACGATTTAATAGCTAGAGCCATACAGATTGATATTCAAATCTCCTGCTGAAAAATGAGAAACCCACTTTTCACATATAAGCTCGAATGTTTGAAAAATAGCTCGACACGGGGTACAGGGCATCTGCTAATAGGACACTCCCTACTAGAGGACATTTACTTGTTAGTAATACTCTTTCCTAGCATTAACTTACTTTTTTTGATCCGGATCGTTTATGTAGCCACTGGGACAATTTATAGTTGTACACTTATAGCTACCTCGAATGTTAGTGCAAATATCATTCTAAAAAAAATGGTAAAAAAATTTTGATCAAAAAGCATTAATATATGTTGAGAGTAATTGTATAAAAAACTAGAGGGATGAGCTTACTTTGGCCATGCCGAAGTTTGGTAATACCCTTGCAATTGCAAAGGATATAGATAGTTTTTTCTGATTTGCCACGCCCCCAACAATTGGATATATATAATTTTTGGGCAATCTATTAAGCAGGGCAATAGTAACCTATATATAAAATTTAGAAGCTGTACCTATAAGACTTTGGAAGATATAGTTTTCTCCGATTTACCACGAACCCAAAAGGCGGATATATATAAGTTTTCATAATTTTGTCGAAACAGTCAAGCCTAACGTCTGCGTCAATTTTTGGAATTTTAGACGTAAAATTGTAGAAGATATAGTTTTTTCCGATTTGCCACGCCCCTAATGGGCGTAGATATATATTCTTTATCTTTTTTTCTAGGGGTGGTTGATACAAATATATGTTTAAAGTTTCAAGTCTCTGGCATTGACAGCATCCAAAATATTGGTGGATTTATGTTAACGGCTATATAGACTTTCCCGATTTGCCACGCCATAAGTAGGCGTGGATATATAACTTTTTGATCAATCTGAAGGGGAGGCTAAAAGTATATTACTTTCCAAATTTGAATGCTCTAGTTTCAAAACTGTAGAAGATATAGTTTTATCCGATTTGCCACGCCCCCAAAAGGGCGTAGCTATATAATCTATATCTTTTTATATTTGGGTGCAACTCAGGAGTATATATTCCAAATTATAAGTCTCTGACTTAAATAACGTCGAAGTTATCCCACTAAAACATTTCTTAAAACCGATATGTCCTATGGGAGCTATAGGATATAGTCATCCGATCCGGATGATTCCGAGATATACAATGCCTGCAGCAGATTGGAGCCTATGTGTAAAATTTCAGCTCTGTAGCTCTTATAGTCTCGGAGGAGATTGCGTTGATCCAGACAGACGGACAGACAGACAGACAGACAGACGGACATGGCTATATCAACTCAGCTCGTCTTGCTGATCAAGAATATATATACTTTATATGGTCGGAGATGCTTCCTTCTCTGCGTTGCAAACTTCTGACCAAAATTAATATACCCTTTTTGCAAGGGTATAAAAATGTTTAATATTTGACTAATGTTGTAAAAAGAAAGAATTGAACATCGAAGTGAAACCGAGTATAAACGTGAATTTGACTCGTAGTTTAACCAAGCCAATTCGGATTATGTATCTACTGTAAACATACGCTTGACATATATAACACATGTAATCTGTTCCTTCGGTAAAGTACTCACCCGGCCAGTGCACACATGATTCTCGGTCTTTGTTTCACATTCGTCAATGTCTCGGCAAGTTGTTTTGTCAGAGGCCAAGGTGTAGCCACGTGGACATGAACATTGATATGAGCCGGCCGTATTAATACAAAAGCTAATCGGGTTTTCAATCAAAGAGTATATATAAGAGAATAGATATAAATATTATATTAAATTATGCTAAATATGTTTGTAAGTGGTATCGATTGAAGCCATAAAGCACTGTTTTAAGAAGGCAAGGAGCTTTTAACATTTCACACTTGGAAAAAAATACCCAAATCAAGCATAGTTCTTTCTGTACAAAGTGCGATTGATTGTAGGCCTTTCAACTAGATTTTGGAAATGTAAACAAGTAAGAACGTTGCAGTCGGGCGCTACCGATTGCTTATATAAGCGTTCACGATGGTACATACAACTCTATGGGCGGACCATATCTGACTATCAGTAGTGAGGATCAACAGTCATCTAACTGCAAAATCTAAAGCTGTGAAAGATATAGCTATCCCCGATTTGCTAAACCCACAGTAGGAATGGATATATACATTTTTGACCGTTAGAGGAGGTCAACAGTAAACTACTTGCCAAATTTGGACGCTCTAGCTCTAAAAATGTAGAAGATACACTTTTATCCGATTTGCTTTGCTCCTAATAGGCTTAACTAAATATACTATACATTTTTGTTTTGGAGTGATCTATTCAGATATATGTTTTATATTTCAAGTCTATAGCGCCCTACATATTATTGAATTTATACAAATTTCCCGATTTCAGAGCCCCCAAGAGAGCGTAGATATATAAGTTTTTGATGTATCCTAAATTTGCCAAATTGGGATTGTCTCCAAAACTGTAGAAGATTTGCCACGAATCAAGTGGACGTAGATATATGTACATACTATATCTTTTTTGGAGGGTTGTTGTACACAAGTATGTATTCCAAGTCTCACTTCTGAACATAAGATAATAACGTTTTTGTTTTATGTATTTCGAAAAAAAAAAACACTTAAGCTTGACGAGTATATATTCCAAATTTCATTTCTCTAGCTTCAAAGGTGTCCAAATGCTGCGCGTTTATACAGACAGGCGAACGGACAGCAAGACGGACATTGCACAAAACCAATATACTCTTGTCTTTTCGTGAACGAGTATAAGAATAGTCCAATTCGTTACATATCGTACCAAAATTATTCAGTCAATTTATAGCATCTGGTATCTCGATTCTACCAAATACAGTGTATGCAGAAAGGGGATTGAATTTGCTTGAAGATAAAAGAAAGATTACCCCATGCATAGTTTATATTCCTTATGCACTTCACATTCATCAATGTCGTTGCAGGTACGGTTATCCGGGCTTAGTTCGTATCCCTGGTTGCAGGTGCACCGATATCCCCCCCAAAAGTTAACACACTTTTGTTGGCAAAGGCCCGGTATGGATTGGCACTCATCGACATCGAAACATTGGGCATGTGCATGCCAATTGTTCTGGTCCAAACTATTGGCATTTCCATTGAGTGGCCTCTTTTGGAAGCCGGATTTGCATTCGCAATAGTATGAGCCAATTGTATTGAAGCAGTGTGCATTCGATGAGCAAACGGGCTGGTCCTGAACACACTCGTTAATGTCCTCACAGCTGCTGATACCATCTGACAGACGAATCACCTGATGTCCTGTGGGACAGGCGCAGATGTAACCACCACTTCGATTGCGACATATCTGCTTTTCACCACAGTTGTGATCTCCTGTCTCGCACTCATTGATATCTGAGAAAGACAGCTTTTACTTAAAAACAGTTTGGTAAGGTGTAGTCAGACGTAACCGACTAATAACACTGTGATAGTCGAAACTAGAGGGATGGGCTAACTTCGGCCATGCCGAAGTTTGGTCATACCCTTGCAATTGCATAGGATATAGATACAGTTTTATATATATAATTTTTGGGCAATATATTAAGCAGGGCAACAGTAACGTATAAATCAAATTTTGAAGCTGTAACTATAAGACTTTGGAAGGTATAGTTTTCTCCGATTTTCCACGCCCCCAAGAGGCGGATATATATCATTTTTTTTAATTTTGTCGAAACGGTGAAGCTTAACCTTTTTGGAACTCTAGGTGTAAAATTGTAGAAGATATAGTTTTTTTCCGATTTTCCACGCCCCTAATGGGCGTAGATATATATTCTTTATCTTTTTTCCTAGGAGTGGTTGATACAAATATATGTTTTAAGTTTCGAGTCTCTGGCTTAAACAGCATCCAAAATATTGGAGGATTTATATTAAGCACTATATAGACTTTCCCGATTTGCCACGCCCCAAGTAGGCGTGGATATATAACTTTTTGATCAATCTGATGGGGAGGTTAAAAGTATATTACTTTCCAAATTTGAATGCTCTAGCTTTAAAACTGTGGAAGATATAGTTTTATCCGATTTGCCACGCCCTAGAGATTTGAGATTTTAGATATATATTCCTGTATACCATACGCAGTACAAGTTTATTTTTTTTTTCGATAACTCATCCTATTTCCTTATTATCGATAACAATCGATATTTTGACTTTGTTTTTAAGCTATAACTTAAAGACCATAATACCTAGAGATACCAAATTGACGATGTGGGCTTATGTGATGCAAATACAGATAATAAACTTTTAAAAAATTTTATACCTCCCCCATTAGCCCCATAAGTGGAAAAAACGTATTTCAAATACTAGGAAGTTGGGATTTCGCTTATATACACCTTTAGATGTCAATATTATGTCCTGAAATTTCATATAGAAAGTATGTTTAGAACCGTAGTTATTTAAAAATAAATTTCTCATAATGCTGCCAAAATGCAGCCCAAGCGCAGCCGCTAAATCATATACGCAGTAAGCGGCGCGCGTGCTTGTGTATGTATATGTGTGCGTGTTTGTGTGTGCGCAGAGGCTAATATGTACAGATAAAATATGTAAGCTAGATTGTTTAAAACACCGCCTCGGACTTGGTTCTGGCGATCTCGTAGTCGGGCAGACCCGACTAGAGCGTTCTAACTTGTTATGATTATTTTTTGTAAGGGCATCAAGTATGTGACGCGCGTAAAAAATATTTTTGGGACGTCCCAGCACACACTCTCATTCGTCCGTGTACATATACAGCATTTTTATCATTGTGTGCTCTTGGACCTGTTGGAATTGTAAAATCAGAAAATTTTAGATTTGTCGATCGCGGGACCTCACACACGCATTTGCATATGTGTGTGTGTTTGACTTTTCTGCTTTAAAATTTACTTGGAAGGGTAGCGATGGGACCTCCCGATATTGAAATTTGGCAATTTTTTCTGCATTTCTGCTTGTGCATACATATATATACATATACAATATGACAGAGCGCTGAGCGTGAGCAATAACAATGTATATTGTACTTTATTGTGTGCAGCTCGCACTTATGCAATTCGAGAGAGCTCTGAGAGTGAGCATTAACAATGTATTGTTTGCAGGTCACACTTACGCATATCTCGCTTCATCTCGCTCGATCTCTCTGCTTTTAAATACTGAGAAGTCCCACTGCTTAGTGAAGATTTTGAAAGAGTAATGGACCCGAGCAAATACGAAGTTGAGTGTTACTTGTCGCACAAAAAAAGCGTGGCGAAAAAGTTTGTAATAGATGTCCCATCAATGTGTTGTATGGTTAGTGATTCTGGGCAGCAATATGATAAATTAATTGTTAAATAACTTCGGTTTTAGATCTACTTTCTTAATGAAACATAATCAGAACATAATACTGACATCTAAAGGTATATATATGTGAAATCCCAACTCCCTAGTATTTGAAATACGTTTTTTCCACTTATGGGCTAATGGAGGGAGGTATCCAAAATTTAAAAAGTTTATTTATGCATTTGCATTACAGAAATCTACATAGTCAATTTGGTATCTCTATCTATTATTGTCTTTAAGTTATAGCTTAAAAACAAAGTCAAAATATCGATTGTTATCGATAATAATCCCGCGGAATCCCGCGGGTCACAAAAAAAATGTTCGGGATCGGGCGGGATGGGAAAAATTCTGAAAAAGTCCGGGACTGTCGGGATAAGTGCTTGATCCCGAAATTCCCGCGGGTCCCGATTGTAACAAATGCTTGCTAGGCAGGTACTTGATGTTCTAACATCTTCGGCAAACGAGTGAGAGGCTGTCTTCCACTTCTAGTAGAATTTTGGAAGAAAGGAGAACACATCTTAGAGAAGAAAACGTTGAGAAAATATTATTTTAAAAAAAAAAATTGTATCTGTCAAAAGAGTTCTAAATGTTAAAAAAAATTTCGGGAAATGTCGGGACATGCGGGAAAAATGAAATATTTGTCGGGACAATCGGAACGGAAAATCAAAAAATATTTCGGGACGAGATGGGTCGGGAATGAATTTCTTTCCCGATCCCATCTCTAGTTCAGGGTATAAAAAATAATGATGCAGTTCGATTCGTAAGACCCGAAATAAGGGGAAACCATCGAGTCTGGTGTTGTCTTTTTTTTTTTAAAAAACTATCATAGTGTAATAAAAATCGTTCTAGTCCCAAAAATACCTGCTGCTGCTGAGCTATGGAAGATATAATCGTAGGTAGATTGAAGTACAATGGGCGTAATTAGTTATAGCATTTAAATCCATCTCAGGGATCCATAATAACGCTTTTTTAGTATTCATTCCGATTTATTGTGATTATTAGTAAAAGACGTTTTGGAAACCGTCCATAAATTCAACATTTACTTATGAATACAAACCAATACATGACGTGCCATCAGGGGTCGACCTAAATCCAGAGGGGCATTGCATTAAACTTTCACAGCGGTACGATCCATTTGTGTTAATGCACCGCTCATGGTTCCTGCATTGTTTGTACTCAATGCACTCGTTTATGTCTGAAAAATGAAAAATACTATTATTATTATCTAATAATAATTATTATGATCATTATCCATGTCATAAAAATTTTATGTAGCATATTTTATACCCTGAACCCATTGAAAATGGGAAATCAGGGTATAACCCATTGAAAATCGGAAATCAGGGTATAATGGTTTTGCAAAAGGTTTGTAACAGGCGGAAGGAGGCGTAGTAGACCCCATAAAGTATATATATTGTTGATCAGGGCGATGAGCTAAGTCGATTTGGCCCTGTCCGTCTGTCTGGTTGTCCGTATGTATGAACGCATCGATCTCAGAACCTATAAAAGCTAAAGACTTTTAATTTTGCACGAAGGTACATGTATAGAGCGCGCATATCAACTTTATTTTAGAAATTCGATAACTTTTTTTGTTTCACTGATATCGATTAAAAACGTTATCAAGATTCAGTTTTTAAAGCATATCTTTTACATATTTTTAGCTACTATCACCAAAATTGCATTTGGCTTTTTGTAAATAAAATAAACTTTCTATTTTTTTTTATATTTTGGATACCGGCTCCACATTTTACAAAATCAATTTTAAAAACAAAAAATTTAAAGCGAAAATAAAATTTTTAAAATGTTGTAAGTAAAACCGTATTTTCAATAAAATAAAAAGCAAAAACACGCGGCAGCGAGCGCCAATACGTGTGCAGTGCGCACTGTGCCCACTGTCTATACGTGTGCACACATACATACATTCTAATGTGTACAATCTTCTTTGAATTTTGTTTGTTAAATCGCCATTTCATCTATTGTTATATACACGAGTCCATACATCAAATTTTAAGACTTAGACTTCAATAGCACCAAAGTTTTCCTTAAACTATTAAACTTAAACTTAAACTTAAACTATTTTTTAAACCAATCTAACCTATAAGAGCAAATAGTATTCCGATCCGGATGATTCCAAGATGTACAATGCCTGGAGCAAAAGAAGACTACATAGAAAATTTCAGAGCTGCAACAATTAAACTCTAGGAGGAGATTACGTTGATCCAGACAGACGGACAGACAACCAGACAGAAACGGACGTGACTATATAATAACCCAGTTCGTTGTGTTGAACAAGAATATATAAATATATATATATATATATACTTTATTCAGTCGGAGATGCTTCCTGCTATTCGTTGCAATCTTCTGACCGTTCAGGTAAGAATATCTCGAAATAATCGAGCTTCGAAAAAGTATGGTTTTATTCTTAGTAAATTCCAGCAAATAGTTTGCATCTGCATATATGAAATTCTTTTTTAAATTTAATGACAATAGTAGGAAATTTTAATAACTTACCAACGCATGCGCCTAGATTATTTCTGTGAAATCCTTCGGTACAGGGCCGTGGAGCCACCATAGTCGATCCGTAATTAGTTGAATAACTTGCAGCATAGTCTAAGCGATTGTGCGCCTGACTTGACTCATAATGGGAGTTGTGATCTCTGGATATGGCAGCTGCTGGTGACGGGGTTGTAGTCGTGCTGGTTGTCGTGGATGTTGTTGTTGTCGTTTTCCTGTGGCACCGGAACGATCCCTTGGTGTTGTAACATTCGTAATTGAGTGGACAATTGTGTGTACTAAGCGCACATTCATCATCATCTTTGGGTATGTCGATAGACCACCCGGTTGTTATCATAGAAATATAATCGAACAACCATAGAAAATGGTTTATACATATTTTAAGAAATGTGTTAATACAGTTAACCATTGCACAGCCTATTAAAACAGCCCGGTAAAATTGCCAATAAGCATTATGGAAAAGTACAAAGTAACTATTAAAATGGTTTTCTTTTTCGAAAGTAAATTATAATATATAAATATTATATTTATATTTAGGTCTTTTAATCTACTTTTATCTGCAGGCTAGGGAGGACATTCTATATTTTATTTCAGTTTCTTTAATTTTCTAAATCTGGATTTCTTTTTTAATGTTTTTCTTTATATTTACCATCACAATTTCCAGTTTCGGCGTTCAACGTATATCCCGTGCCACAAGATGTCCAACGCTACGAAGTTATATTTTTTTTATTCAATTTATTTCCAATTTTTGAGTCGTAAATAAGCAAAAAAAGTACCGTGCATATATATGAACCGATGGTGTTATCACATCTTTGAGTTGGCAGGCAGTTGTGATTGTTAATTGAGCACTCATTAATATCTACAGGAAGTGTGCACACATACATCATTCGTTAGTCATTAGATCACCACATACTTCAATGCGTACATACACATGTGTGTATGTGTAAGTATGTGCATTGACATACTGTGTGCATACATACATATGACATATGGCGGAATCATCTCCACACACTCACCAACGCATTCGTTTTGTGTAGCATCCAAACTGTATCCGGGCAGGCAATTACAGTGATAACTGCCTACAGTGTTCTTGCACTCCTGGTGCATGTCGCCCTTGCATAAATTTGTCGTGTTGTGATTACACTCATCTATATCGACGCAGCTGCCATCCTTTAGGTAAAAGCCAGAGCCACACGCTTGGCTCTCAAGGGGATTACAGTCGTATCCGCCTGGATAATTGGAGCACTTGTATCCCTTCTCACATGGTGACTGGATGCACTCATCATCATCTATTCGAAGCATTTGCATAATTTTATTTTAATATAATTTTGTAACGAAATTCAATTGTTCCGCAAAAATGAAGACTGGCCATAATCAAATAATAAATTTAATTTTTAATTTAGTTAATACAATCGTGTCTGAGTATAGTGAACATTCTATATAATGAACACCACGATGTAGTGAATACCCAAATTTTTACGTGGAGAACTCTAAATTGTAAACAATTTAAAAGTGCGCGGAAGAGCAAGGGACTTGCTGTCCATTCGTCTGTATGTATGAAAACAAAGCATTGAAATTTGGAATATATACTCGTGTGAGCCGTAGGCTTATAAAGTGCTAAGATTTTCTGAATGCGCCCACTGGGGGTGTGGCAAATTATGAAATACTATACCCTTTAAAACAAAAACGCAATTATTTTCAGCAATATTACCGTCTAAGAAAATTTGGAAAATATACTCGTGTACACCACCCCGACATAAAAAGATATGGTATATATATCTACTCCCTACAATTTTAGAGCTAGAGTCCAAAAATTTGTCCCCTGCATCGCATACATACATATGTACACACACATATATATTTATATATATTCATACATATGTACAGTCTTCAAAAACATATTTGGTGATTATCTCGAAATATTGAATTCGACCAAAAATTAACGATTGATATATATATCTGGATATATATATAACTGGACATTTCTTCGCATATCTCTGGCTTTACCAATATACCGACCTTCACATTCATCTGACTTCACATTGTACAGATACCCGTTGGAACAGTTTTTGGCCTTTACGTTGAGACAGTGATATCCGCCGATTGTGTTGTGACAATATTGGGTGGGTTTGCACTCGTGCTGTTGCTGCTTACACTCATCGATGTCAACACATTTGCCTTGTTTGGCATCCAAAGTGTAGCCGCTGGGGCAAATGTCGCTTTTGTCCTCATTGCAAGTAACATTGTTGTCATTTAACTTGTAGCCGGGATTACAACTGCATTTGTACGCATCGAATGTATTTTCACATATATGTTCACAAAGATTTGGAATTTTTCCACAAATATCATCTGTGCGAGATATTTTTGTATTTGTGTTTGGAATTTCTGTTATTCGAGGCGATTCTTACCATCATCAGTTAGGACAATTGTTCCATCAATATTTTCGCGACTTTCGACAACATAATCTTCTGGCTCTACGTGACCAACATCCAATTCTACTTTATTGTGCCTTTCATCGGAATTTGAGAAAGCGTCGTCGGAGCAGCACAACCGATACGAATCAATATTCAAAAGAAATGAAAACAGGGGGTCTCTACACTTTTGTTGGCTAGCCTTAACTGCCAATCCAACTGAAAAATGATAGAATTTTAGATTTGTATATATATATATATATATATATATCTGTAGATATGTACATACATACATATATATATATATGTATGTGTATGTATACTATAAATATGATATAATACCTTGGCAAGCTCGACAGCAATTTGTATACGAGGTTGAAGTCGAATTAAGCCCTTTATCGCACGAAGTACCCTCCAGAGCAGCCAGACGGCCAAGCTCACAGTTCTGACGATCCAATTCTCTTGAACAGCAAACCCCAAATGTCGAGGAGCACAATCCAATCCAAAGCTTAGAAACGTTTGCTACAGACGACTCCATTTTATCGCAACCATTTGTGGTACGAGCGTTTCGCAGGCCACTTATACAACATTTTCGAATATAATCAGCGATTTGTTCTACAAAATGACATCAAACCAAATTTAATAATGGTAGACCATTATGATTTCTTCTCTATTCAATTTAGTTTGCACAACATTGCTTGTATATTTTGTTCTCATCTTTCTCATTTCTCTGATCTTTTGTTCTTTTCTCTATACTTCTAATTATTAACATTTTTATACCCTTGCAAAAAGGGTATATTAATTTTGGTCACAAGTTTACAACCCAGAGAAGGAAGCATCTCCGACCATATGAAGTATATATATTTTTGATCAGCAAGACGAGCTGAATTGATATAGCCATGTCCGTCTGTCTGCCTGCCTGTCTGTCTGTCTGTCCGTCTGTCTATAAGAGCTACAGAA
Organism: Drosophila gaucha; assembly: GCA_035045545.1. NCBI lineage: Eukaryota > Metazoa > Arthropoda > Insecta > Diptera > Drosophilidae > Drosophila > Drosophila gaucha. The sequence continues at coordinate 25,596 of JAWNOY010000258.1, forward strand.
CTGAAATTTTGCACATAGGCTCCAATCTGCTGCAGGCATTGTATATCTCGGAATCATCCGGATCGAATGATCGGTTTTAAGAAATGTTTTAGTGGGATAACTTCGACGTAATTAAAGTCAGAGACTTGAAATTTAGAACATATACTTCTGAATTGCACCCCAATACAAAAAGATATACTCCCTTTGGGGGCGTGGCAAATCGGACAAAACTATATATTCTAGATAGAGCGTCCAAATTTGGAAAGTAATATACTTTTGGCGTCCCCTTTAGATTGATTTAGAATGTTATATATCCACGCATACTTGGGGCGTGGCAAATCTGGAAAGTCTCTATAGTGCTTAATATAAATCCTCCAATATTTTGGATGCTGTTAAAGCCAGAGACTTGAAACTTAAAACATGTATTTGTATCAACCACCCCTTGAAAAAAACGATAAAGAATATATATCTACGCCCATTGGGGGAGTGGCAAATCGGCAAAATACTATATCTTCTACAATTTTACACCTAGAGATCCAAAAATTGATAAAAAGGTTAAACTTCACCGTCACCGTATATCGGCCTCTTTGGGGCGTGGCAAATCGGAGAAAGCTATATCTTCCAAAGTCTTAAAGTTACAGCAAAATTTGATATGTAGGTTACTATTGCTCTGCTCAATAGATTGACCAAAAATAATATATATTCACTTGTTGGGGGCGTAGCCAATCAGAAAAAACTGTATTTATATCCTTTGCAATTGCAAGGGTATTACCAAACTTCGGCATGGCCGAAGTTAGCCCATCCCTCTAGTTTTTTGTCTCTATTTATTTCTCTTCTCCTCTCGTTCATTTTTTTTTGTGTCTTCTCTTTTCTCCTGTTTTAATTTCTTCTCTATTTCATTTCTCCTCAAATCACTTGTATTTTCTTTTTATACCCTGAAATCAGAAATATGGCCCTGTCCGTCTGTCTGTGCGTATGAACGCGTCGATCTCAGAACATATAAGAACTAGGACTTCAAATTTTGCACGATGGTCTGTGTATACAGCGCGTATATCGAGTTTGTTTTAAATATTCGATAACTTTTCCCGTTTCACTGATATCGACTTAAAACGTTATCGAGATTCAGTTTTTGAAACAAATCTTTTAGATATTTTAAGCTATATTTGCCAAACTTTGTATTAAACTTTTTGTAAATAAATTACATTTTGTATATTTTTTATATTTTGGATACCGGCTCTACATTTTACAAAATCACTTTATTCAACAAAAAATTTATCAAAGCCACAATTTAATTTTTTTTAAATTTTTTAGCTAAAACCGTATTTCTATATTCGATACTAAAGTTATTCAGAAGTTATTAAAGAAAACATTTTGTTAAATGCCTATCACTTCTCAGCATAGCATTTTCTCTATACGTGTGCACACATACATTCAAATCAACTACGCATTAATCGACGCGCGAGCTTGTGTTTGCATGTGTATATGTGTGCGTGTGTATGCGCGCAGCGGGTAATATGTATAAATAAAAGATGTAAGCTAGGTTGTTTAAAACATAAGGTCGGACTTGGTTCAGGGGATCTCGCAGTCGGGCAGATCCGACTAGAGCGTTTTTACTTGTTTTTTTTTCTGTGTCTTCTCTGCTCTTTTCATCTTTTTTATACCCTGAACCCATTGAAAATGGGAAATCAGGGTATAATGGTTTTGCAAAAAGTATGTAACAGGCAGAAGGAGGCGTGGCAGACCCCACAAAGTATATATATTCTTGATCAGGGTGACGAGCTGAGTCGATCTAGCCCTGTCCGTCTGTCTGTCCGTCCGTCCGTCCGTCTGTCCGTCTGTCCGTATGTATGAACGCGTCGATCTCAGAACCTATAAGAGCTAGAGACTTCAAATTTTCCATGATGGTCTGTGTATACAGCGAAAATATCGAGTTTGTTTTAGATATTCGATAAATTTTTCCGTTTCAATGTTATCGATTTAAAACGTCATCAAGATTCAGTTTTTTGACCAAATCTTTTACATATTTTTAGCTACAGCTACCAAATTTTTTTTTTAGCTTTCTGTAAATAAAATACATTTTCTATTTTTTCATATTTTGGATACCGGCTCCACATTTCACAAAAAAAATTTATTAAAAAAAAAAATTATCAAAGCCACAATTAAATTTTTTCAAATTTTTTAGTGAAAACCGTATTTTTAATAAATTAATAGCATTCAAAGCAGAAAATTGCATTCAAATCTGTTAAGTAATACAGAAGTTATTAAAGGAAACATTGTATAAGCACGCGGCAGCAGCCTGTACGTGTGCACACATACATTCAAATCAACTACGTAGTAATCGGCGCGCGTGCTTCTGTGTGCATGGTATGTATATGTGTGCATGTGTATATGCGTGCCTGTGTGCCTGTGTATATGCGTGCCTGTGTGTATGAGTGCATGTGTATATGCGCGCAGAGGTAATATGTATAGATAAAAGATGTAAGCTAGGTTGTTTAAAACATCAGCTCGGACTTGGTTCAGGGGATCTCGTAGTCGGGCAGACCCGACTAGAGCTTTCTTACTTGTTTTCTTCACATATTGTTTTCTTTTCTTAATTTATTGTATTTTTTCTCATCTCTTTCCGTCAATTTGATTTCTCTTCAGTTCTCTTTAATTGTCTTGTCATATGAAATAATTTATAAGTATACATGTCCACAGATTATATAATTATACGAGAGCTAGGATTGGGCAAGTCTTTTTACACCCTGGCACACTTGGCTTATCTTCCACCAGACAAACACCCGCGAGATAGCAAGAACTTCACTGCACATGCTTATGTATGTACATGTGTACATATGTATGAATATGTACATATGTATGTTTAAAAAGAAAAACAATATTTCAAGAAAAAAGAGAAGCAAAAAAGCCTTGAATAAGAAAATATTATTCAGCTGATAAAAGCTGCACTTTTTTCACAGCAACTTGAGATCCAAGTATTTTTTAATATATAACTCCCCTTTTTTCAAGACCTCAAAATGGTAAAGAATGACTCACCGTCTGCCAAAACCATCTTCAAATGACTTATGGTCAGGCAAAATATAATGCCAATTATATTAAACTTAACCGCTCGCATATCGAATATAATATTAAATGTAACATCAATTCGATGGATTAATTGTTCTATGGCCTTGCTCGTGACTTTAATACTTTCCGATGTATTGTGCGTTATAAGACTGATCTTCTCAACTGAACTGAGTCGGCTAACTCGCGTGGGTCGAATATGAATAAAACTGAATGCTTGTTCGTCGGCTAAGGCGTGAGACAAACACAGAGATAAAGATACAGATACATAAGAACTGTATCTCTTGCATAGCAGCGACGACTTTTCAATTCCCGTAGATAAAATTCTAGAAAAATTAAAAAAAAGTTACAGTTTCTCTGTCTAGCCGTATGTACATTTGAATACCCTACGCAAATTAATGCTCCAAATTCCCCATCAGATGCTACGTAAGTGACATTACACTTCCTTGAGAATAAGTAATTGATCTTAGTACTCGACTTACTGAGTCTATTAAATGAAATATATTATTTGTTATACCTTTTCAACTTTTCTTGTGTAAATCAATTCAATAATTAAGACAATTTTTTATTAAAATTTAGAAAAAGGTTAAATCTTAATAATAAATAAATGATTTAATATATGCTAGTTTTCAATTCATTATCAATGCTATATCACTATATTATAGACTGCATGAGCTGAACGTTATGGAGATACCGTTACGCCCAGTTGGACACATTTTATTATACAAACCAATAAAGCACCAGTCTTATAGGGTATCGTGATTTTATCAGCCATATTCTAGCTTTTAGTTTTAGTTGTAGGTTGCTGTGGAATACATATAGTATTTATATATATAGATATATATTTATATATATATATATATATATATATAAATCTGTATCTAGATAACCAACACTATCTCGGCGCTTGGGCAACTGATATTATACAGCATCAAGGCTGGGCATGTCCGTCTACGTATATAGTAAATTATATTATTTTACTATCGTCTATAATGCCTTATGTAATGCCTTATAATATGTGGCGCCAATAATCCAATAATCTATTGGCTGTACTAGTCTTTCAAGTTCTATGTTAAGTAGATAAAGCCCGCGTGTACCCCAATTATTTTATATCATCAGATTCTTTAATAAATATTTTATTTAATTTATATAGCACTAAATTCTTGAATTATTTACTTTACAGTTTTAGACAACAGTTAAGCTACAATAGAATAGAATACCGTTGACTAGTTATACACCCATCTCAGATTTTACACGGTAGATATGTTCCTTAGAAAAACATGTAATTGAAAATTGTGTAAAAAGAATACGTGTGACATTTGGTAAATTTTGGGATATGCTCCATAACTTACAAAAACCCATATTATATATGAAATATGGAATAAAAAACTAATTTGAAACTATTCATCACAACTTCATAGCAAACGTGCACGCTTTTATTACGTACTGGCCCCAAAATGATATCATGATATCCATAGATATGACAGATAGGCCTTGCACAGCTTGATGCAAATGAAGAATTTCGTTAGTCATTACCGCATTATATTGGTATTGTTGTTGTTATAAGGTCAATTATAATCGACTTTTTGCTTGGTATCCTAGTTGATTTTATAACTCTTGATACCCAACTACACAAAACTGAAGATTACGTTAAAATTTTAATGCACGGTACATATCTGGATTATGGGAAGCAAATGTTTTTAATTCATCGTTGTCAGCCGTTTGCATATTGTTAAGACCTTGGCCACCTTTTGCATTCGAAATATCTATAATTTCAGTACACACAGCAGTTTTTGAAAAACAAAAACTTGTAGGGACTCGTGTTAAAACAAAAAGCGTGTAAAAAGTACGTTTATTGTTATGGGTGAACCGCGTGCTTTCGAAATTGTGTATGAAAAAGCGTGTAAATAGAGAGATGGTTGTTTATACAAGTGAAAAGAGTATATTGGTTTTGTGCAATGATCGTCTTGCTATCTGTCCGTCTGTCTGTATGAGCGTGCTGCATCTGGACACCTTTGAAGCTAGAGACTTGAAATTTGGAATATTTACTAGTGTGTACCCGCGTCAGATCAAGTTTCAGTGTTTTTCCGATACGTCCACAGGAGGAGTGGAAAATTGGGAAATGCTATATCTATTAAAACTATAACGCTATTATGTTCGTTAAGAATGCCGTCTAAGAACTTAGATTTGGAATATATATTCGTGTACATCACCACCCGACACAAATAAAAATGTATGGTATATATATCAATGCCCGCTGTGGACGTGGCAAGCCGGGTAAAACTGTATCTTGTACAGTTTCAGAGCTAGAGCATCCAAACTAATCACATTGGTTTCTGTTGGTATCCCCTTAAGATAAATCATCAAGTTAAAACGCTCCCATCGTGACTGCCCGACTACGAGATCCCCTGAACCTTAGTTCGAGTTTGCATTTTTACCTCCATACAGAACGATATGAATGCAACAGTAAAATAAAATTTGTTTTTGAACAATAAATGTTGACAGCAGCGGGAATTGAACCTGCGACTCCCGCTTGCAAGCCGCCATCTCTAACCATAACACCACACTCTTCACTTTGTTCTTAATAGAGATGGGATCAGGAAAGAAATTCGTTCCCAACCCATCCCGTCCCGAAAAAAATTTTTATTTTCCCGGCCGATTGTCCCGATAAATTTTTAATTTTTCCCACGGGAGTTTTGAAAGTTTCGATCCCAACGCCTATCTCTAGTTCTTAATGACAAATACGCAACTAAAGTAGCATAGGCGAGAATTACAATGAAACTGAAATTGCAATTGAACAAACAAAATTCAAAGAACAAGTAAGAACGTTCTAGTCGGGTCTGCCCGACTACGAGATCCCCTGAACCAAGTCCGAGGCGGTGTTTTAAACAATCTAGCTTACATCTTTTTTCGCCTCTGCGCGCACACACACACGCACACATATACATACACAAGCACGCTCGCCGCTTACTGCGTACACGATTTAGCTGCTGCGCTTGGGCTGCATTCTGGGCAGCATTATGAGAAATTGATTGTCAAATAAATTGTTCTAGATCTACTTTCTTAATGAAATTTTCAGGACATAATATTGACATCTAGAGGTGTATATATACGAAATCCCAACTCCCTAGTAGTTGAAATACGTTTTTTCCACTGGGGCTAATGGGGGAAAGGTATCCAAAATTTAAAAAGCTTATTATCTGTATTTGCATCACAGAAACCTACATAGTTACAAGTTACAGCTTAAAAACAAAGTAAAAATATCGATTATCGATAATAAGGAAATAGGATGAGTTATCGAAAAAAAAAAACAAATTGTACTGCGTATGGTATACAAGAATATATATCTAACAGGGCCAAATCGACTCAGCTCGTCGCCCTGATCTTTCTGCCTGTTACATACCTTTTGCAAAACCATTATACCCTGATTTCCCATATCCATGCTTCCTGGGGGCGTGGCAATACGGTAGTTTCTATATAGCGATTTTTTGAAGCTCTAAAATATTTTGGGAGCTGTAAACCAGCACACTTGAAATTCAGAATATATATGCGAGTAGATCAGATCGAATAAAAACTAGAGGGATGGGCTAACTTCGGCAATGCCGAAGTTTGGTAATACCCTTGCAATTGCATAGGATATAGATACAGTTTTTTCTGAGTTGCCACGCCCCCAACTATTGGATATATATAATTTTTGGGCAATATATTAAGCAGGGCAACAGTTACCTATATATCAAATTTTGAAGCTGTAACTATAAGACTTTGGAAGGTATAGTTTTCTCCGATTTTCCACGCCCCCAAGAGGCGGATATTTTTTAGACATATAACTTTTTGATCAATCTGATCGGGAAGCCAGAAGTATATTACTATCAAAATTTGGATGCTCTAGCTTGAAAACTGTGGAAGATATAGTTTTATCCGATTTGTCACGCCCCAAAGGGCGTAGCTATATACTCTATATCTTTTTGTATTGGGGTGCAACTCAGAAATATAGATTCTAAATTTCAAGTCTCTGACTTTAATAACATCGAAGTTATTCCACTAAAACATTTCTTAAAACCGATCTGTCCTATGGGAGCTATAGGATATAGTCGTCCGATCCGGATGATTCCGAGATATACAATGCCTGCAGCAGATTGGAGCCTATGTGCAAAATTTCAGTTCTGTAGCTCTTATAGTCTCGGAGGAGATTGAGACAGACAGACGGACATGGCTATATCAACTCAGCTCGTCGTGCTTATCAAGAATATATATACTTTATATGGTTGAAAATGCTTCCTTCTCTGCGTTGCAAACTTCTGACCAAAATTAATATACCCTTTTTGCAAGGGTATAAAGATATAGTATAGATATTTACTCCCACTGAGGTGTGGAAATCGGATAAAACTATATGTTCTACAGCTTTATAGCGAGAATAGCCAAATTTGGTATGTAACCATCTGTTGACATTCTCACAGAATGCATAAATAATATATATATATACACCTACAAAGGCGTGGCAAATCGGAAATAACTATTTATTTTCGAACGCAAAAGTTTTTTTTTCCTTTCAATATTGCAGTCTAAGAATAGTGGTTTGGAATATATTGTCAAGTATGCCATCCCTAGACAAATATATGTAGTATATATATCTACGCCCGTTGGGGGTGTGGTAAATCATGTAAGACTGTATATTCTAGAGTTTTAGAGCTACATATGTTTATCCAATTTTTGGGGGAGTGCCAAATCGGAAAAACTATATCTCCACAGCTTTAACGCTGGGAATACCTACTTTTGGAGTTCGATTACTGTTGATCCCCTCTACTGATAATATTTGATTAAATTATTGAGCCTTTTCACCGTGAACGAATAAATATGCAGTCGGTAGCGTCCGGCTACAGCGTTCTTCCTTGTTTTTATTTTGGATTCCCAATTCAAAATGAAAATAAACCAACTTCAATACTTCAGGCAGGTCATATTACGCGTTGTTATACCCTGTATTTAAAATTAAAATTCAGCAAATATTGTTTTTGTGTACGAATGTATTCAAGAAGCGTAGAATAAAACATCAGCGCAGGGTTCAGTGTATCTTAAAGTCGGGCCCTCCCCGACTACAGCACTATTGCTTGTTTTATTTCTAGCATACGTTAGAGCGGTGATATATGGATTATTATTTAATAACACTGGCCCTCTTCTATGGAGACAACAGCGAATTTGTCCTGTGTGACTGGCTCAAACATTGGATTACATATCGTGCTGGCTATAATGCCATCAGCATCGGCTCTTAAGATACGGAAATTGATATCGCTGTAGTCTAGTTGACTGTACAAATAAATTGGTAGCCGATTACTCATTACCCAAACGCCTTGCCTCTGCTCACGATCGATTTTTAGGTCGTTGGGAAATTGAATCAGCATCGTTGAATTGCCGGAATTGTCAAGCAGCGTACCCAGATTAGGTCTTGTATATGGCTTGGTCGTGTCCCAACATCCAATATTATCCCGATGTACTTGGGTAAAGAACATAACGCCATTTCGGGCGATGCCAGATGTGGAAGATTGACCATTGAGCCCTCGATCGCCAATCGAAACAAAGAACTTTGCTGTATCCACAGTGCTGTTAGTCCAAAGAGATTCGTTCAACAAAAAATCTGTCGACACCATGAATTCCTTGCAAAGAATTGAAAGGTTAACTAAATATCGCTATTGTCCACATATATACGCACCTTATAACTAGCCATTGGATGAAAATATAGCACACGATCTGAGCCGTGGGGCCCACTATTCGATAGACTCATGCCGAACACGCCATCCAACCATTGAAAGTTCAAGCCATAGACATTGAAATCCGATGCCAATGGGTTAGGCGAAAAATTATAGTTAGTCACACGCCAGCTCCTGTTCTTTGCTAAGCTATAAACAACGATACCAAATCTCCAGACATCTGTAACAAATACATGGGCATCCGAGCAATCGCCATTCCTAATGTCCACGGCAATATTTGAGTGCAACGAATCCTGTTTTATCTGTGAGCCGGGCAGCTCATAGCGGACAACCATCTCATCGCTGCTCAAGTCGAACGCCACAATTTTTGGGGGACAAATCTGATTTAAGCTGACCGTAGCATTTACAATGCCGGAGTCTATCGCCCACAGCCGATTGCATTGGCCGTCTATCGAGGTGCGATAGACGGATATCAGCTTTAAGCAGTCGGGATTGTAGGGGCTGCTGTGTGCTTGCCATGATGGATAGGGCTTTACCGGTGGACTTATCTCCTTTGTTGGATATGTCACGGTGACCAAGCTAGCCGGGACACCATCTTTCCAGCGCGGTGTCGTTATGAACAGCCGATTGCCACCTACATCGATTCCTAATGGTAAATTATTTTTCGGCACAAAATCGCTGTAGAAGAAAAAATATGAAAAACAAAATAGAGATATTGAATTTAAATATTAAGGCTCAAAAAGGGAAAAGTATTTGTGCTGATTGGTTGGTTGATTGACTGAGGGATAACTGTCCCTGCCTATATGACATAGCTTCACATAGCGCTTACTTTTTTTATCTTTATGTATTTTGTAAACCAATTGTTATGGTTAGGAAAATGTATATATATATGTATATATATGTATATGTACATAAATTGAGCGAAAATACTGGCTATGACAAATTTTTATAACGATTTACTCTTTCGTGAGTTTTATTAATCGTAACATTTTCGCATTAGTTAATTACCCATTTTTGATCGCTAATTGCCTTTCAACAAATGTGGGATATTCAAAATCTAGATATTTCCACTCGTTGATAATTTGAAATGAATTACTATAAGCATCCGGCCGTGGAGGGCTTTGGAACTTAAAACGCGTATTTAGGATCGATTGATCCGCATTTGCAGCATTGACACGAATTGAGAGGTATTGAAGGCCAACGATCGAAAGAAAACTAATTATTGTAAAATATCTCGGCTTCATAACTTATGTACGAAACTGGTTAACTGGTTAGATATAAACAGATGTATATATACATATATGTATGTATATGTATAAATTGGTTTTCGATTTGCTGCAATGCGTCCAACAGAAACCAACTCTGTCACGCACGAAAATCAACTGAATCGAAGTGAATGTCTTCTGGTTGTTAAGTACTGTAAGCCAGGCGTGGCCATTATTTTGTTGCTCAAAATGCTTCCCCAATGTTATAAAGTGCACGTACATATATAATATATACATACATACATACAAACAAATGTACATACATATGTGCAACGGACTTTCGTATAAGATATAATTTTTTAAAATTATGTTTTTGATAATGATTTATTTTGCAGCTATTTTTATTGTGTAAAAGCAAAAAGCTTGTGATAACAATATTAAAATTTTTTTTTTGATAATCTTTATTATTAATTTTACTTTATTTTTTTTATTTTTTTTTTATTAACAATTATAACAGTTTAATTTCAACAATTTTATTTTAGCATATGGTAATTTTTATTGTTAATTAGTAACTATAATATATACACACTTTTTTAGTTAACCGTAAATACTAATAAATGTTAATTATTTTTATTAAATACATTTTAAAATATTTATGATTTTTAATTTTTAATCTAATTTAAAAAAACTTTACCCTTGTAGTTGTAAAGGATATAGTGGATATATATAATTTTTAGTCAACCTATTAAGTTACAGTAACCTACATATGTACATATGTATATATCAAGTATTGACTCTGTACCTATAAAACTTTGGAAGATAAAGTTTTCTCCGATTTGCCACGCCCCAAAGAGGCGGATATATAATTTTTCATAATATTGTCGAAACGGTCAAGCTTAACGTTTTTGACAATTTTTGGGACTCTAGGTGTAAAATTGTAGAAGATATAGTTTTTTCCGAAAAGCCACGAGCCTAATGTTCGTAGATATACATATATTCATTTTTACTAGGGGTGGCTGATACAATATATGTTTTAAGTTTCAAGTCTCTGGCTCTAACAGCATCCAAAACATTGGAGGAACTATGTGAAGCACTATATAGACTTCCCGATTTGCCACGGGCGTGTATAACTTCTAGATTTATATAAATTGGAGGTCAAAAGCATATTACTTTCCCAATTTGGATGTTCTAGCTCTAAAACTGTACACAATATAGTTGCCACGCCCCCAAAAGGCGTAGCAAATAAATAACTAAACTAAACTAAATAAATAAACTATATCTTTTTGTATGGAGGTGCGATTTATGAGTATATATTCCAAATTTCAAGTCTAAGACTTCAATAGCGCCGAAGTTATCGCACTAAAACATTTCTTAAAACCGATCTGTCCTATGGGAGCTATAGGATATAGTCACCCTATCCGGATGATTCCGAGATATACAATGCCTGCAGCTGATTGGAGCCTGCAGCCAATTGGAGTATAAACTGCTTAAAATGCTTAAAACTTTGGTGACTTCCTTTTGATTTTCATTCATCATATTCATGATCAATTTTTAGAAAAACCTTTTTAAACCATTTTTTTTTTTTTAATTTCTATTGTGAAGAACCAGGGGCTAATGCACCTTTGACAGAACACTTATTAGGAATTGCCAGCTCAGTATTGGAATTGCCAAGCTCAGTATCCACCACAAAACAATTGTAATTTAAACTCGAAGATTCGTTACCGGCCATAATTCATTATTATTATAAATAGCAAGGTTAGTCGATAACTGCAAATTATCTGTATTAACTAGGCATTAGCTCTACCGACCTTCCGACCTTAATTAATAATAAATTATTGTTATGTTTATGTTAGTTTCGGTTCAATTTTAATGTCCCGCTTCAGCGAAAAAATCGATTTGCCAGGGCTGAAACTCAAGTACATACGCACATAAGTATGTATGTATGTATGTTCGATTGCACGGATCTTTAAAGTTAAATATTTAACTTGTTTAGTGATCTGTGAACGATACAATGCTACTACCTTCTGTTCATGAACTATGTACATATTCTATTGAACTGAAAAACAAAGCAATAAGAATCGCTTATGACCAACTCAATAGCATCTGTCGTTCATGAAAGTCTGAGTTACTGAGCTAGTAAATAAAATTATTCGATATAGTTCACGACCCATTAAGTTGAACTATTATAGTTCTTTTTGTGTGAAAATCGAATGCTGTTGATGACGTCACATATGTTGACATGCGCATAGACATAGAAAGCAACATTGCAATGTGAATGGCAAGTTCTATACGTAGGCACATGTATATATTTACATATATTCATCTATATGTATTTTCATATATATGTATATATTTTTATGTAAATACATATGTACTTCGACGGTCTGGCTTTCTAATTTGGTGAAAAACATTTTGCAGCCGAACAAAAATAAAAAATATATGAAAAACAATAAAAAAAAACGAAAATGCTGTTCGGAAAAAATATGGCTAAAATGCGAGCACAGCAATGCTGAATGTGAATGCAATACACAATTGTAAGTTGTAAGTTGCGCCAAAAACTATGCAAAAATTTCGCAGTGGAAAATCGATAAAAATTTTATTTCCTTTACCTTAACTGTGTTTGTGAATAGTTTCGTTAAATATATATACTTTTCAACGTTTGCATAAACTGCCAACAATTATTTAAAAGAAAAAAGTATATAATTAACAACCATTTAATAATTTTACGACTGTGAATGGAATTTAATGTTTGACATTTGTATATACATACATACATATACATACTATGTCTTCTCCTTCTTCAGTAAGCAAATTTATATGGGAAATTCGATAATTGAATATAATATTTAGTTTATGGTAAACATATGTACAGTATAACTTTCTTTATAAGGATATCAAAAACTTTACGTCTTCCAATCATTTTAAAATAAGCAAAACCGTGACTTGTCCAATTTTTCTTTTATATGTTTACATATCACTTAATGTTTACTTTTTGAAAGTTAGAGTTTTCTAATGAAATGAATATTATTTTAAAGTACATAATAGTATATACGAATAATCGTATGTTCCCGAAATAAATAAGCTAAGCTAAGTATCTTGTATATCATAAGTATAGGATATAGATCAAGTATATGTATATTTATGTGTTACTACTTTTATGAATTTCGTTTTACCATTTATAATATAACCTGATAATTTTAATAATAATAACTAATAAAATTATATAGCCAGTAATAAATTATACCTTTATACTCAATGATTTTTCAGAAAAAGAATTTTACTAAGACACAGCCAGGTCATTTGAAATGTATCCCAATCAGCGCCGGAATGATTGCACAGGCCTAGGGGCCGGAACCGGAACTGGTACTGGGTCCGGGTCCGGGGCGAATTCCTGTGCCGTAGTAGGACGAAGAAAGTCGTTGAACTATCAGCCGCCGCTATCTCTGAAATCGAACGGAGATGAGCCGATGGTTGCATCAGCTGGTCGATTCAGTCCGCATCCGAATGAGATATACTTGGCGCAGTCCGGCAAACTGACCATACCGTTGGCCAAATTTGATGATACGCTAATCAATGGCTGTCTGCCGCCTCCGTCGCCGGCGCCGCATAGCGATTGCCTGCCGACGAGTCATAATAGTCAAACTCAATCGAATTTCCAAACCAAGATCGGCCCTAGCAACGCTGCCGCCAATCAAATGCAACAGCTGAATCTCAATCACTTTCAACACCAGGGCCACTCGCAGTGCTATCCGCTGTCATCATCGAACTCCACCTCATCGCTCTGTACAAACAATTCGGTTAACATGCAGCCCGACATCTCATCAAACATTCACAATCATAAGCATGTTGGCAAATATGGCCTGCATCCAGCTCCTTCACGTGCCATGTCACCCAACTTGAAATATCGCTATCGAGATCCAACTCAAAAGTTGAAACTAATGGAAACAATGAATTTAGCGACGGTTGCAACGGCTCCTACGTCAACTCCGTGTCAAACTCCGACTCCTGCTTCGACCGCGACTTCGGGCTCATCAAGTGGCCGTTATTTTATGGCACCCAAGCAAGTGATGCAATGCGATACATATGGAGGCTATTTGGGCTCAACGGTGCACACGCCAGTGAAACGCTATGTACCCACGCCTCCTCCAGCTAGTGATATGTACTCCGACTTGGCTGCTACGGCTCCCTTGCCACTGCCGTCTCAGTATGTAAATATACCATATAGCTATCGTGCCAAGTGTTGCCACAGTGAACACCAGCAAAGTGAAACTGGCCAGGGTCAGAATAGTTACTCGAAGAGCGCTGTCCATGCATCGACGAGCTGTCCATGCCCGTCCCCGTCGCCTGTTTCATCCACATCATTCCCAACAGCTACTGCTACGGGAAGTGTCTGCTCACCCATTATTGGATCGAACACCAAAAGTGTTGGAACGTGCAACAAGTTAAGATCAACATCAACCGATCCACGGTCAACAATTCACAGCAATTCCAATGAGAACGAGGCCATTATATCCATACAGTCTGCACTGGCTCAGAACGAATCACAACGGCAAGGCTTGGGCCAAGTTCCAAGTCAAAATCAGGGTCAGGGTCAAATTCAGGGTCCGGACACTGCCGGCACCTGTTTGCATTGTAATACAGCTCGCCGTACAACGGGCGTGCATCAGACAACCCAAACAACTGGCCCAATAAGCCCAGTACCCGTCGCCCTGCCCATGGCGTCGGATTTGGCTAAGCTGAAGCAGCACGAGCAGGAACTTGTAATGGTGCAGGGTAATGCCATTTCGCTGGAAGCCTCCGATATATATGCCGCACATGCGCAGCAACATATGAAAATGAGCGAAAACTTTCAACGTCAGACGCAGCATCCACAGCAGATCTATCCAGCTGCCCAGGTAACAAGCGCGCATAATTTGCAGCAGCAGCAGCAACAACAGTTGCAGCAGCTACACCAACAACAGCAACAGCAACAGCAACAGCTGCAACTGCAACAGCAACAGCAACAGCTACAACAGCAACAGCAGCAGCAGCAACAGCAACAGATTCATCGGTATTCGTGCAAGAAACGTATCATCATTTACATGAGACGCGAGATATCACGCTTTTTTGGCGTAGAAGTCAGCACCGAAGCAGCCGACTTTGCCCTCTGGTATGGACGCCATAGACGGCTGGCAATCAGGCGCTTTGGTCCACTGAACGCGAACGGCGAGCTGGAATATAATGTGGACAGTGCGCGGGATGGACCAACCATTGAGCCAAATGGCAGTAGCAACAGCAGTAACAGCTACTATACAACCGATCGCCCCGACATTTTGCCGGCTCAAGATGCGCAGCATGTGGATGCGACTGCAGGTCCATGTAGGTGGCGTAAATATTACGCCAACAACGACTTCAATGCGGGCGAATTTGTGGAGCGGAAGGCGTCCGTGGCCCACATGCTGATGACGGGTGTTAGCTATCTAATAAACGTATTCCATATACGATCGACACATGTTGGACATGGCATGAACATTAACCAGCGACGCCATCGGCAATGGTCGCGCAGCTTTGCCCCGGTCCATGTGCATGATAGGGAACTGGACATGGATGCTGCTGCCGATTGCACCATTGGCATTGCCGATAGCCTAGCAGCTTTGCTCGACGACGAGGTCTTCTTCGATAATCCCTGCGACAGCTCAATGTCGCCAGGGAACGAGGAGACCACTGATGTAATGCAAACCAACAAACAGAGTGCACTCGGAGTTGGAGTCGAGGGCAGTGTTGGTGTTTACATGGCTGAGCGACATCACAATGGCTGGCGGACTTCAGCTCTGAATAGCATAGGAAACGCAATCGGCAACGGGAACGGAAACGACCTTCACTTAATGGCCGACCCACATGCGAATCACATGCATCTCGGCAGCAGCAGCAGCAACGGCAGCAACCATCCAGTTTCATCCGTGCTGCGCGCTTCCAATTCAACATCAACATCTTCTATTAATCGTGGCAATCGAATCACTGCCCAATTGCTTGATGGAGTTTTAGAGAACTCGCGCCGTCCACAGAGACAGCATATTAAATACTTTTCGATCAACGATTTGGACGATCGATGCGATCATCGACCCTTCTTCACATACTGGATAAATACGGTGCAAATTGTGGTGCTATTTTTATCGATTGTGTGCTATGGCATTGCACCGATCGGGTTTGGCAACGAGCAGAAGACCGGACAGGTACTGGTCACTAGCTTAAGCCTCCAGACGGTGCAGCACATTGAGCAGCGAAATCTTTGGATAGGTCCTCGCAACAATGATCTTGTTCACATGGGCGCCAAGTTTGCGGCATGCATGAGGCGAGACGTCAAGATCATGGAGGTAGTAACAAAGACCAGAAGGCAGGAACGTGAAACGGCGTGTTGTATACGGAATGATGACTCCGGCTGTGTTCAGAGCTCACAGGCGGACTGCTCCATACGGGGTCTTTATCCAACAGTAAGCATTACACCTGGAACTGAAAGTAAAAGTGTATTCATTTTTTGTTTACTTTCGCTTCACTAGAAATCCATATCGACGTGGAAGAAGTGGTCACCTGGCGAATCGGGGCCTGGCGGAAGGATTTCGGGCTCGGTGTGTGGCCTAGATCCAAAATTTTGCGATGCACCTGCATCGATAGCTCCGTACGAGTGGCCCGATGACATCACCAAATGGCCGATTTGTCGGAAAACGAATTCATTTTCTCAGCGCTATCGCTACAAGGATCACACCGCCGAGCATATGGTCTGCGAAGTGATCGGACATCCTTGTTGTACCGGGGTCTATGGTGAATGCAGGATAACGACTCGAGAATATTGTGATTTCGTTAATGGATATTTTCATGAAGAGGCTTCCTTGTGCTCACAAGTAACTATGAAACACCAAAAATAAAGATAGCCAGTGTCCTCGGAGTACCGAAGATCTAATATCCTTGCAGATATGATATATATGTATACATGAATATATATATATATATATATATATAATATATATATATATAATTCTCTCTTTTTTCCAATGACCGTTATCTTCAATACTCATTCAGGCTTCTATCTACAAGCATACATATACAAAAGACAGATTCGCAAGGATATAAGAAGGACTTCATTCATTGACTTACATAGTACATTTATTATTAACGTTTTTGGGTGTTTCTTTTATTAGATATCCTGCCTGAACAACGTTTGTGGCATGTTCCCATTTATTGCTGTGGAAATACCAGATCAGATATATAGACTTCTCACATCGCTTTGCATGCATGCTGGTATTTTGCATTTAGCAATAACGCTTATATTTCAGTATTTATTTCTCGCTGATTTGGAGAGATTGATTGGAACATTGCGGACAGCTGTAGTATACATAATGTCAGGATTGGCTGGAAATTTAACCAGCGCGGTGCTTGTACCACATCGACCAGAGGTAGGTTCCTATATGCACATGCATATGTATATTTTACAATACAAGAGATCAATCAATAACGTTTGGGCCAAATTTAATAACATATTATCAGAGTAATATATCAACTAGAGATGGGCATCGGGATCGGGATTTTCGGGAATCCCGAGGGTCCCGTAAAAATTTCCGGGATCGGGCGGGATGGGAAAGATTTTGAAAAAGTACGGGACGGTCGGGATAAGTGCTTGATCCCGAAATTTCCGCGGGTCCCGATAAGAAAATTATTAATAGTTAAAATTGCTTGTATTTATCAAAGAACAGAAGAATGATATTGACGAGGAAATTAATTCGAATATCAATCCTGTTAAATTTAAGAGAAGTTCAAATATTTTATTATTTTGACAACAATGCGAGTGAGAAGGTATATTCTACTTCTAGTGTCATTTTGGAAGAAAGGAGAACTCATCTTAGAGAAGAAAATTTTGACAAAATATTATTTTTAAGTAAAAACTGTATCTGTCATAAGATTTCTAAATGTTGAAAAAAAATTCCGGGAAATGTCGGGACCCGCGGGATAAATGAAAAATTTGTCAGGACAATCGGCCGGGAAAATCAAAAATTATTTCGGGACGGGATGGGTCGGGAACCAATTTCTTTCCCGATCCCACCTCTAATATCAACACTTATTATAATAATATATTATTCTGTTTTACAATAATATATTATCACGTGCATAGGTCAGTAATACGTATAAATTAAAATGTTGTACTTCTGCGATTTCTTACTTGCGCACACAGGCACATATGAACATATGTAAATGCTTACACATGTACAATGGCGTGCAAGTGTGCGTGCTAGCTTGTCCCAAAAATTTTATTCGCAAAAAAATCTTTTAAAATTTATATTAAGAAGAGTAGGAATTTGAAATTTCAATTGTACTGGGAAGACTGGGAAGTCCCACTCCGTAGTTCTAGTTGGCCGTAGTAGAAGTCGAATGGGACCTGCGGCACAAATTTACAAACATACACATATTTGTCAATACACGAAAACATACACACACATATAACGCTGGCTCTCGCTAAGATTACTTCGCACTCAATGCCACGCCTGCGCATTGTATTTCGTACACTTTTCCACCATGGGAAATTAGTTATTGAACACTTTTGCTTCTAGATGTACCATCTAAAAGAATTTTAGAGCGTAGTATTGACTTCTAACTTACTATTTGACGAGCAGACTTGATCAAGAATATATACTATTTATTTGTAGGTAGGGCCCTCAGCGTCCCTCTGTGGGGTGGTATCCTCGCTCGCAGCACTGCTCATCTGGATGCACTGGACGCATTTGCATAAGCCCTACGTGGCATTATTTAAGCTATTGCTATTGACGACAGTTCTATTCGGAATAGGTACACTGCCATACCAACTGAACTTTTCTGGGCTGCTAGCTGGAGTTGCGTGTGGTACTTTTCTAACAATATCGTTGGTACCATTTACATCTTTCACGAAATACGGACGCAGAAAAAAGGTACGTTCTTTGCCATAAATTATTGAAGTGTTAGGTTTTATTAATAAATGGATATTTTTCTTGTCTATGTGCATTCGCAGATAAACTTGATTTGGACATGCATACTGTTTCACCTGTTTATGTACGCGACATTAATAACAACGTTTTACATCTATCCCAGCGAATTTAACACGTTTAGCTTTGTGGATGATATATTTAGGAGCAATGACAATGCTGACAATTACATTAGTCACACAAATAGCAATGTTGGCCAGCACAATGGCGAGGTAAGCAGCACAACCCGCAGATATTCCCAGACACAAAAGCCTCAATATTATTATCACCATCACTCGGAAGACATAATCAGGAATAGCATGGCATTAGCCGACCGGAATAGCAAATCGGTAAAGTATATATCAAATATAGTACTTTCAAAAATGAGCTAAGAAGCATTTTTATTTGTAGCAGATCTATCCGGAAACGGAAACACAACGGCAAAAAAAGGTTGAACTCTGGCAAGAGAGCCTTTACACACGTTCTTTTCGCTATAATTCAAGCTATAGCGATCGCATTTATAACAATATTGAAACGAATATACTATCAGGAACAAATCTATTAGGCCAAAAGGATTCGGCTGCCTCATCCTCGGCTAGAAAGAAACCCAAATTTCCGATTACGGAGGAGGCGTTGCAAGTTAATACCAAAAATATCGAAAATATGAATGATACAAATTTTAAGGGCCTATAAATCTTCCATACTTAAATATTTAACACATTCATTTTAAGCAACAATAGCACAATAAATATGTGCACAAAAAACTATACAAATGTACATAAATATATATATACCAACAACAACAAATATTGCATGTATCATGGTCAGTATTTTCAAATAAATATTAAACCAATTTACGATTTATCAAACAATTACTTTTACCGTGTTTTATTCATTCAATCTAATCAATCATACAATTTATTTTGAATTACCAACGACCACGTCCTCCTCCACCACCTCCACGTCCTCTATTAAATCCACCGCCTCCTCCGCCACGGTTGGAGCCACCTCTAAATCCACCGCCGCCACGTCCTCCACGGTTACCTTAATTGTTCAATATTATTAAAATTATATACACATTTATGTAATTTGTACATACCCATGCCTCCTCCGCGGCCACCTCTTACTCCACCACTGGGACCACCTTTCTTTTTAGCACCCTTTGCCTGTGGCGGCCTTGGTAGAAATCTTGAAATTGGCAGCAACTTTCCCGGGTCAATGAACAATGTTTGATTTGGTTTAAAACTATTTGCGTAAATATTATCCGACAGCTTTATGGAGACAGAGTAGTCACGAACTGTTCCGAAAATTTCGTCAATTTTACCGATCTGTTCCTTATTTTCGAGAAATATTGGTGCATTGAAATATGGTACATCGTCTATGTCTACTTTACAAACTAGATCGTTCTGGCATGTATAACTATAATTTCCCAATGCAATAACACGTTCGGGTGGGCACTGATCAAAGGCACCGCGGCCACCGCGAGATCCGCCCCTGTTAAATCCTCCTCCTGACCTGTTGAATCCGCCTCCGCCACCGCGTCCACCACCACCTCCACGTCCACCGCCACCAAAGCCTCCGCCACCGCCGCCGCTTCCACCGCCACCTCGAAAACCTATTAAAAAACATTTGTTCAAGCAATATGCATAAATATATATTTTAATAAATTTAAAATATATTCTCATACCTCTACCACCTCCTCCACGAGGGCGTCCAAAAGACATTTTTATTCGATGGGTACAAGCTTCAAAAATAATATAAACACGTGCGACTCTTAGCGAGCAATTAGTGTTGTATTGAATGGTTCGGAATAGGTTCAATTGACCGGTTCATTAAACTGAACGAATGAACTAAGTCCGAAAGTCTTGTTAATCTGGTTCATTTGTCGTTAAGTCTATCGATTTGCACCAAAAAAATCATTCTTAATGAATAAATTATTGATATTCGGTTATTATGATTTGATATAATTTAATGATGCTATATATATATATTATATATTTATATATTACTATATATTTCTGCAGCCAAAAAAAAAGATATTACAACACCGTCTAGCATAAACAAAAATATACGTTTAATAGAAATTTCCATTAAAAAATAAAATTATAGTTTCATCATTTTCTATGTTTTTTTTTATATTTTTGCATAGGATGTACAGCTCAATGTATACGTACAGGATTTGCAAGACATCAGTAAACTTAAACTTTAACACCAACATCAACTAAGACAAAGAGCAACTAATATAAAACCTCATAGCCGTTTTGTTTTTAAATTTATATCTCTTCACGGATATCGATGTGGATGTTTTTAAATTAATCGGATGCAATAAAATGTAACGATAAATAAATAAGTATCGAGCTTGGACCCAACCGATAGAATACATTTCGCATTAGCATTGCAATTCACTCACACAAAATTAAGGTAGGTGAAGAAATGACGTCATACACAATATAAAAATTAAATAAATTCGCTGCATGAAAAAAATTGTGTAAAACATACAAGTAGTAATTTAAAGAAGTATGTATATGCGTATCCATTATTTAAAAAGAATTTATACAAACAAACTCATACACACTATGCATGCAAATAGACGATACATATTTGTATGTATGTATCAAAATGGTAAAAGTTTTAATTTCTATGGCCACATATCCATTTGTGAACAACTTGGACTAATTTGTCGGTGTCTTATTTTGCAGGAATCAATTAAAAAACAATGACACTAGGCGAGCCGCAAAACGATATACAAACGAAAAGCCAGGGTCACAAAACAGCAACAGCAATAAAACGAGCACAGATACAAACAAATCAGAGCAGCGACCCTATGGATAATGGGAATTTTGATAAAAATAATATCCCAGGAAAGCATCAAAAACAGGTAAATATATTTAGTTAAGCATTAATTTTGCAAAACTTTTAAGCCTAAGTCATTGTCACTAAAAACTATCAATGTGCGATATAATGGCCATATAATGTAGAGCTGCTCCACAGTTAAACCATTATGAAAGATGAGATCACTCACACACAAACACATACAAATATTCACGCACTTGCACACAACTGTCATGTCATACATGTTGAGGGAGGCATGCTCCCACCCCACCCCTTACCTTTTTTCCAATTGTTGATCACACTATTGTGCGAATAATATCTTTAAATTCAAATCCATGATATACATACATTTCCGTCAGATTGTGTGTGTGTGTGTATCATCATAAAAAGTAAATTCTATTATGCTCTGTTAGTAAATCAGTTGTACGAGCCCCGACCACTATTAATTCGAACGGCATGTTTTTTGAGGTATGTGGTGATGTTTAACAGACGATATTTTCAATGTTAGTTCAGATAATTCATGAAAACATATTTTTTCTGAAAGATCATTTTATTCTCTTAAATATATATATATATTATATTATACATAACTTTGCTGTGGGTCCAACAAGAACAATAATACAATAAGAAAAATGGAAATGTCGATAGTAAAATAACCATTAGAGTAAAACAACCGAAAATCAGTAATAACATCTCGGGACAAAAGAGCACTAGCCATAATAGTAAAGACTGATCATCGACAATCTGTCAGAAATGTGGCCTCTCCTCTGAGTGGTCAAGCAAAATTGCGACTGCAGTTAAGAAATATTAGATATCGGTTCTATAAAGTATGTATTTTGATAACCTATGTAACAAATTCAATTGCTTAACTTTCTCGAAGGCTTAGGCAAAGCCATTACTTTTCATCAAAGAAGAAAGCGTTTGCAATGGGCTAGGAAAAGGATGACTTGGACTCAACGGCAAAGGAGCTCTATCATAATTAGCGATGAAGCTAAATTTGACGTGAGTGTCAGTGATTCTCGAAGAAAGGTCATTCTTAGTGCATTAAAACCACTTTCCAGCGAGTCCAATGGTGTGGGGATGTATGTCTGACAAAGAAGTAGGAAAACTTCATTTCACTGCGGGGACAGTCAACGCAGACAAATATATAATAATATAATGGAAGAAAATTTGCTGCCATCTAATGAAAAACTCGCAGACCATGGTGAATTCACATTTCAACAAGAGGAGCATATTCTCACAATGTCAAACGAAATGAAATTTCGTCCTGGATTGGCCACATCTTAGCCCAATAGAAAATATATGGAAAATAATAAAAAGAAAGCTAACAAATTAACCTCAAAGAAACTTTTCTCAATTAAAAATTTAAAAAATTAAGTTGCAAGATATATGGGATTTTGTTTTAACAGATCAATGGCAAAATTTTATCAAAGGTGATGTTACTCAATGTAAAGTAGAGAAAAATAATAAATTCATTGTTTTTTAGTAGAATAGTACAACAATTTACGAAGAGTACGATTTAAAAGTGGTCACATTTTTGTTATAAGTTAAGTAAATCTTTTTTAAAACTTAATTTTGTTATTGTTGTTGGATGTACAAGCAAAGTTATGTATAATATAAATTTAAGAGAATAAAATGATCGTTCAGAAAAAATATGTTTTTATGAATTATCTGAACTGGCATTGAAAAAGTCGTCTGTCAAACATACCTAAAAAAAAGCGGGAAAACTGATTGTTAAACTTATGTTTAGTTATATTTACAAACACATATAAAGTGATAAACGTGTATGTAAACTACAAGTTATTTTAACTCATTTATTTCTTTCTTTGTCATACATTTTTCAAATCAAAGAATATAGATTATTTTTATTTTTATTATAGCCTTTTTTAATTTTTCGAACTTAGTTAACTTGGCCAGAACAAGGTTTCTAGACCGCAATTTTTCATTCAATAAATATTGAGTTTTCGAAATAGTTAGAGATCATATTCAAAATGGTGTAAATAAAAAAAAATTGTTTTCGGTCAAGGGAAGTTGTTCTCTAAATTTATATATACATATATACATATAAAGACTAACAAGATTTGGCCCATATATAATTTTATAAAAATGTGAAGAATTTTTGATATTCGAGACTATTTTTTTCTTAATCTAGAACGATGCTACGATATCATTTCTGCGTGCTGCACGAAGTGGCGATCTAGGTAAGGTTTTGGAATATATAGATGATGGACTCATTACGGACATTAACACTTGCAATGCGGTAAGACTTACAAATGTTCCAAATTTATTTTGATACGATAAGACACCATACCAAGATTTAAATCTATAACACATTTACATTACGGTGATAACAACTCAATAACATTCAAAACGCTCAATTCCAAATAAGAGTAAAAGAAGTCGCCTGTAAATCCCCGAAGAAGATAAATTCTTGATCATAACTTGCAGATTCAATTCTATATATATAATTATATGTATATATATATATATATATATGGAAAGCGAATCACGGTTCTCGATCAAGGATACCTATCATTTGATAAAAGAGAGCTTATTTCGCTAACCGTGATTCTCTTTTATATATATATATATATATACAATTGTGTTCAAAATAATAGGAACGCAGTTGAGTTTCATGCAATTGGTCAAATATCTAATGATTAATACAAAATATCGACATGAAATAAGGAAAACAAGAATCTTTACATATATTTTAAACTATTTAAAACAACTTTAGCTAAAAAATTTTTTTATTTGCCCACCAGGACTTAAAGAAAAAATTGTTCGAATATTCGGCTGTTCATTAAAATAGGAATGCCTACTAAAAAGTTTAAATAATTCAAAAAAATTAAGTCAAAATTAACTTAAACTACTACTTTTTATTTGTTATGTCCTAACATTTTGTTTTGAGACCCTAATTGGTTTAAACTGCTAAGCCCCCGTGTACCATGGATTCGGAAAGATCCTGACCACGCTTCAAAAGGATTTGGGTGATCCATTTCGAACAGGCTGCCAAAGTTGGTCAAGCTTCATATGATAGCAGGATGTTTTCTTTAATCTATTTAGAAACACAGCTTTGTCTACGTAGCCATCCAGGTCATATATAGGCCATACCCACTTGGACAGAAACCAGGCCCATATCATGATACTCAGTCCACCGTGGAAAACTGTCTAATGGGTGGACTGTGGGTTGTCCCCGATATTTATTGGCGCCGAATCTACTTTGTGGAGCCTGATCCACCAAAAAAGTATGATTTTGGACTTATCCGTCAAAAATTTGTTGCTTCACTGCTTACCCAGTAAGTCCACATGGGGCTTTGCATTTTAAGTCATGCTTCTAGGCCCATATGATCCATTCCCTGGTACTTTTGGCATTGAAATTTTGTTCGATCAGTTGAAGACGAACTATGACTGTATAAACAGACTGACTTAAATATTTTTTTATACATTTTTATGATTCTAACGGGTTTTTCACAATGGCGCAAAATGGGTATATCGTCTATTGGCGTCGTTTTTCGTGTAGCCTCAATTTTCAGATTTCCTTTTATAATAAATAGCGTTTTATACCATTGTAGTGGATCAGCAAACTATATTTTTGATTTTCTATATGCCTAGCACTTATTTTAGAGGCAATCCATTGCAGTTCCCATCTCCACCGACCAATAATAGCGTCAACCCCTTAAAAATTAAGATTTTTTACTTTTTTTAACCATATTTTCGTTTTTTTAATTCTTGTATAAATAACACTAACAATAATTTAAATTTTTTAATTCATTTTTTAAAATTTTTTTTTACACAAAAAAGTCGAAATTCCTATTTTAATGAACAACCAATTTTCGGTGCATATGTCTAAAATCATCTATAAAAAAAAATGGAATGCAAAACTAACGGGATTTTTTCGCTATTTAGTTGTTGACACTCCACTCTTTAATAACTGTGAACAATTTTTCAATTTCAAAGTAAGACTTTTGTCGAAAAAGTCATTTTACTGGTACATGAAAACGCGTTCCTATTTTTCTGAACACAACTGTACATACTTATATATAATATATAATACATGTTTTTATATATGAAAAGTTTTTAAGTAATTTTTACCGATCTTTGTGAAAATTCGCTTGAGATGGTTTTCACACTTTTTGCAAAATTTCAGATGAGAGGGAACAGGGGTTCAAAATTGCAGGTATATATTGATAATATAGACGGATATGTCTTGATCAACGCAGCTGTTGACAAATATATTATTATATATGTTAATATGTATACATAACTATGCAGTTGGTTGAGAAAGACTGAAATTTTCTAACTTGTCTTAATAGTTGTTATTAATTAAGTAACATGCCAATTTCGGGCTCTAGCTATAAAACTGTGAATGATATTGTTGTTTTCCGATTCGCTACGCTATCGAATGCGTATAGCAGTATTATTTTTGAAATCAATTTGTATAGCTGTAGTAGTAGAGTAGCTGTAGATACATTTATTAATCGACGTTGCTGTATTAAAATAATATTTTTTCAAGTCTTCAGCTTTAAATAGTACCCCCAGTAAAAGTGGATATATGCAATTTGGTCGATCTTTAGAGGAGATCAACAGTAAAAGACATTACACAAACCCGAGGTACTCTTGTCACTACGAGCTTACAAATTTAAAATCGATCGTATAAAATGTTCGCATCAGCGACGCCCAGCTGACTAGCCAGCTGACACGAGCTTTCGCTCGTCAATATTTAATAAAATATCAGGTTTGAGCAGTGTTCAGGGTATCTCCTAGTCGGGCACTACTAACTAGAGCTCTTTTTTAATTTGTTATTAAGTGAAACATTTAAAAACAAAAAAAAAACACATTTTAATTACAACTTCTTCGGTTTGGTTATCTTGAATGTAGAACGGGTTGAACGCGCTGCACTTGGCAGCCAAGGATGGATTTGTGGATATTTGCAATGAGCTGCTCAAGCGTGGTATAAAGGTGGACAGTGCGACTAAGAAAGGAAACACCGCCCTGCATATAGCTTCGTTGGCTGGCCAGCAGCAAGTGATAAAGCAGCTAATCCAATACAATGCGAATGTAAACGTGCAGTCGCTCAACGGCTTCACACCTTTGTATATGGCTGCACAGGAGAATCATGACGGCTGTTGCCGTCTACTGTTAAGTAAAGGAGCAAATCCGTCTCTCGCGACCGAAGATGGTTTCACGCCTTTGGCCGTGGCCATGCAGCAGGGTCATGATAAGGTGGTCACAGTGCTCCTCGAAAGCGATGTGCGTGGCAAAGTCCGATTGCCGGCATTGCATATTGCAGCGAAAAAGAATGATGTGAGTGCGGCAACGCTGCTGCTGCAAAATGATAAGAACGCCGATATTGTATCCAAGTCGGGCTTCACGCCACTTCACATTGCAGCCCATTATGGAAATGTGGACATTGCCAGCTTGTTGCTGGAACGCGGAGCCAATGTCAACTATACGGCAAAGCATAACATAACGCCGTTGCACGTTGCCTGTAAATGGGGCAAGGCGTCGGTATGTAACCTTTTGCTGTCGCATCAAGCCCGAATCGATGCCATAACTCGAGATGGACTCACGCCGCTCCATTGTGCATCGCGCTCCGGACACGTCGAGGTCATTCAGCTCCTACTCTCTCAGCAAGCGCCCATATTGTCAAAGACAAAGAATGGATTGTCTGCCCTTCATATGTCTGCGCAAGGTGAGCATGACGAAGCGGCCCGTTTGCTACTCGATTGCAAGGCACCCGTCGATGAAGTGACCGTTGACTATTTGACAGCCCTCCATGTGGCCTCCCACTGTGGCCATGTGCGAGTGGCGAAATTATTGCTGGACTATGGAGCAAATCCAAATTCGCGGGCACTCAATGGATTTACACCCTTGCACATTGCCTGCAAGAAGAATCGCATTAAGGTTGCAGAGTTGCTGCTTAAACATGGCGCTAATATTCGTGCCACCACTGAATCTGGCTTAACGCCGTTGCATGTCGCCAGCTTTATGGGTAGCTACATATACATATTTCTGCCTTTATTTTCTTCATCAGAATTGTGAAAATCTATTACTTCTTAGGGTGCATGAACATTGTTATTTACTTGCTGCAACACGATGCCAGCCCCGATATGCCCACCGTACGCGGTGAGACACCACTTCATTTGGCCGCTCGTGCAAATCAGGTTTGAAAATATAATTTATATATTTATATATAAAAGGTCATGTATATCTATATATAAATAAATAAAATTAACAACAATAAGGTATAAAGAAAGTGAGCAGGTTCTCTATATAACTATTTCTGGAACCTTCCAGCATTATATCAACAGACTTCTCTACTGATTACAAGTTTGTCTTTAGCGTGTTACTCTTGCTAGGCTGTTTCCAGTTGATAATTTAATGAATAACTAGGGGGATGGGCTAACTTCGGACATGCCGAAATTTGGTAATACCCTAGCAATTGTAAAGGATATAGATATAGTTTTCTTTGATTTGCCACGCCCCCAACAAGAGCAGATCAATAAACCTATGTATCAAATTTTGAAGCTGTACCTATAAAACTTTGGAAGATATAGTTTTCTCCGATTTGCCACGCCCAAAAGAGGCGGATATATATAATTTTTCATAATTTTGTCGAAACGTTTTTATCAATTTTTGGGAGTCAGGTGTAAAATTGTAGAAGATAGTTTTTTCCGATTTGCCACGCCCCTAATGGGCGTAGATATATATTCTTTATCTTTTTTTCTTGATACAATGTATGTTTTAAGTTTAAAAGCATCCAAAATATTTGAGGACTTATGTTGAGCACTATAAAGACTTCCCGATTTGCCACGCCCCAAGTAGACGTGGATATATAACTTAGGGCGTAGCTATATGTTCTATATCTTTTTTTATGGGGGTGCAATTCAGGAATATATATTCCAAGTTTCAAGTCTAAGACTTTAATAACGTCGAAGTTATCCCACTAAAACATTTCTTACAACCGATCTGTCCTAAGGGAGCTATAGGATATAGGCATCCGATCCGGATGGTTCCGAGATATACAATGCCTGCAGCATATTGGAGCCTATGTGTAAAATTTCAGCTCTGTAGCTCTTATAGTCTCGGAGGAGATTGCGTTGATCCAGACAGACGGACAGACGGAGATGGCTAATTCAACTCAGCTCGTCTTGCTGATCAAGAATAGATATACTTTATATGGTCGGAGATGCTTCCTTCTCTGCGTTGCGTTCTGACTAAAATTAATATACCCTTTTTGCAAGGGTATAAAAATAAATAGAGCCAGTGAAAGCAGTATCTAACTGTATATCTTCGACAACTAAGCTTTATATTTTGTTATTGTTGATTCTAAATAATAAGCAAATACATGGCCTGCTAACTTAACAATAGTTAAGATATGTATGTAAATCGTTACTTTCTTTTGCAGACTGACATTATTCGAATATTGCTTCGCAATGGAGCACAAGTGGATGCAATTGCTCGCGAGGGTCAAACGCCGCTGCATGTGGCCGCACGTCTGGGTAACATTGATATTATAATGCTAATGATCCAGCATGGTGCTCAGATAGATGCTTGTACCAAGGATATGTACACTGCTTTACATATTGCTGTCAAGGAGGGCCAGGAGGAGGTATGCCAGCTGCTAATTGAAAATGGAGCCCAGTTAGACGCTGAGACCAAAAAGGGTTTCACCCCGCTGCATCTCGCCAGCAAGTACGGCAAAGTCAAGGTGGCCAATCTATTGCTACAAAAAGGTGCCGCCATTGATTGTCAAGGTAAAAACGATGTGACACCTTTGCACGTGGCCACGCACTATGATCACCAGCCTGTGGTGTTACTGCTGCTGGAGAAGGGCGCCTCAACGCAATTAAGCGCTCGCAATGGCCACAGTTCACTGCACATCGCTGCTAAAAAGAATAACCTGGACATTGCGCAGGAGCTATTGCAGCACGGGGCCAACGTGGGAGCGACAAGTAAGTCAGGTTTCTCTCCCCTGCATCTAGCTGCGCAGGAGGGACACGTTAATATGGTGCAACTGCTACTGGAGCATAGTGCCAATGCCAACGTTTCAGCCAAAAACGGCTTGACCCCATTGCACTTGGCCGCACAGGAGGGCCACGTGCACGTCTCACAGATTTTCCTCAGCCATGGCGCTAACATTTCGGAACGAACTAAAGCTGGCTATACACCCCTTCATATTGCTGCTCACTACAATCAGATAAATGAAATTAAATTTCTGCTCGAAAACGATGCCAATATTGAAATGAAAACAAATGTGGGTTACACGCCTCTTCATCAGGCCGCTCAGCAAGGTCATACAATGGTAATTAATCTACTTCTTCGACACAGAGCCAATCCCGACGCGTTAACAAATGTAAGTTCTATTAGAAATATATTTAAATAATTTATATACCACCAGATTAACTAGTACATATCAATTTAGTTAAGATATTTACCTATTTAACAAAGCAAGTTCTCCGATTGTCAACCACTCTAAATGAGTACGGAAAAAAATATTTGTCAATTTTTTAGTATATACAAATGTTTTAAGTTGAAAGACTCTGGCTCTAACAGCGCCCAAAAAAAGGATTTGTGTTAATCACTAAACAGAATTCTCGATTTTCAATGCCTATATTGGGCGTGGATATATAAGTTTTTGATCGATCTTAAGGGGAGGTCAATTTTAGCCTACTTGCCAAATTTTAATGCTCTAGCTCTTAAACTATAGAAGATATAGTTTTACCCGATTTGCAACGACCTCAGAAGGCGTAGCTATATATTCTATATATTTTTTTATGGAGGTGTGATAGACGAGTATGTATTTCAAATTTCAAGCCTTAGACTTTAATAGCGCGGAATTTTTTTCTGCAAAAACATTTCTTAGAACCGAATTATCCTATGAGAGCTATATGATATAGTCGACCGATCTGAATAATTCTTATATATAAATGCCTGCAGCAGAAAAAAGCCTATACTTTATATAGGATATGCTTCCTTCTGTGCGTTAATAATTTCTGACCAAAATTAACATATCCTTTTTGCAAGTAAATAAAGTCTATATAACTGCTTTGAAATATTCAATAAGCTTGACTTATTACATACCACAAAGAAGAAAAGTAATAAATGAATTGTTAAGTTTACTTGTCATTTCTTACACAAGAAAACCTCAAATATAATTTAGATGGATGGGCTAATTTCGGCCGTGCCGAAGTTTTCTATGTCCTTGCAAATTAATACATAAAAGAGGTAAAGATGACCGTCTCATTAGTTTTTTCATTGTTAAGCTATACACCAAACGTGACTTGACAAATGACTTGATCTATTCATTTTATTACTTAATAGTAATGCGAACAAAAACAGGAACAGAAAATGGACCTGTCTGAATGAATGAAAAAACGCAAGCTCAACAAATGTTAAGGGGATTTCCTCCGTTAAATGAGATTAAAACTAGAGGGATGGGCTAACTCGGCCATGCCGAAGTTTGGTAATACCCTTGCAATTGTAAAGGATATAGATACAGTTTTTTCTGATTTGCCACGCCCCCAACAATTGGATATATATAATTTTTGGGCAATCTATTAAGCAGGGCAACAGTAACCTATATATCAAATTTTGAAGCTCTACCTATAAGACTTTGGAAGATATAGTTTTCTCCGATTTGACACGCCCCCAAGAGGCGGATATATATGATTTTTCATAATTTTGTCGAAACGGTCAAGTCTGTGTCAATTTTTGGAGCTCTAGGTGTAAAATTGTAGAAGATATAGTTTTATCCGATTTGCCACGCCCCTAATGGGCGTATATATATATTCTTTATCTTTTTTCTAGGGGTGGTTGATACAAATATATGTTTTAAGTTTCAAGTCTCTGGCTTTAACAGCATCCAAAATATTGGAATATTTCTGTTAAGCACTATATAGACTTTCCCGATTTGCCACGCCCCAAGTAGGCGTGGATATATAATTTTTTGATCAATCTGAAGGGAAGGCCAAAAGTATATTACTTTCGAAATTTGGATGCTCTAGCTTCAAAACTGTAGAAGATATAGTTTTATCCGATTTGCCACGCCCCCAAAAGGCGTAGATATATAATCTATATATTTTTGTATTTGGGTGCAACTCAGGAGTATATATTCCAAATTTCAAGTCTCTGACTTTAATAACGTCGAAGTTATCCCACTAAAACATTTCTTAAAACCGATCTGTCCTATGGGAGCTATAGGATATAGTCATCCGATCCGGATGATTCCGAGATATACAATGCCTGCAGCACATTCCAGCCTATGTGCAAAATTTCAGCTCTGTAGCTCTTATAGTCTCGGAGGAGATTGCGTTGATCCAGACAGACGGACAGACGGACATGGCTATATCAACTCAGCTCGTCTTGCTGATCAAGAATATATATACTTTATATGGTCGGAGATGCTTCCTTCTCTGCGTTGCAAACTCCTGACCAAAATTAATATACCCTTTTTGCAAGGGTATAAAAATTAAAAGATAAGGAAGCAAATTCTAAAACCATTTATGCAAGCAAGAAACCTCTGAATACGGCCATGGAGCGTTATAAAGCTTGCCGAATGAATTCCTATTTTTGACCAATAGGGTACTTATTAAGCATAAGATTGCCAATTATTTTATAATGTAAAATAGTAATTAACTTGATCTATTTTCCTTCTTTTTTTTTTAAAATTAGTATTAAGTTATTTAAGTAATATATTTAACACATAAGCACGTTTATGTAAAGGTTTAGAAAGAAGAAGAAGAAATAAAAATATATATATAGTTATATACATACGTATACTATTATATATATATATAGCAGAGCTTAAAATCGTTAGTAATAAAATGATAAGATTGTTTATTATTATTAAAGGGTAGATAGATAGAATCAGCCGACAGGTAGAATATGGACTCATATTGATAAAAAACTAGAGGGATGGCCTAACTTCGGCCGTGCCGAAGTTGGTAATACCCTTGTAATTGTAAAGGATATAGATAAAGTTTTCTCTGATTTGCCACGCCCCCAACAAGTGGATATATATAATTTTTTGTCAATCTATTCAGGGCAACAGTAACCTATATATCAAATTTTGAAGCTGTACCTATGAAACTTTGGAAGATATAGTTTTCTCCGATTTGCCACGCCCAAAAGAGGCGGATATATATAATTTTTCATAATTTTGTCGAAACGGTCAAGCTTAAGATACAGTTATTTCCGATTTGCCACGCCCGCTCCGAGATATACAATGCCTGCAGCAGATTGGAGCCTATGTGCAAAATTTCAGCTCTGTAGCTCTGATAGTCTCGGAAGAGATTACGTTGATCCGGACAGACAGACAGACGGACAGATAGACAGACAGACAGACGGACATGGCTATATCAACTCAGGTCGTCTTCCTGATCAAGAATATATATACTTTATATGTTCGGAGATGTTTCCTTCTCTGCGTTGCAAACTTGAATATACCCTTTTTGCAAGGCTTTAAATATCACTGCAACAGATATATATTTACTTTCAGACCATGTATGTTGAACATTTTTCGAAAATGATATATTTTATTATCTAGCCTCTAAGAGTAATCAAGTAATAGTCACACCCTAAACCTTGCGCCTCTTGTTTACTTGCCTACATGCAGGAGAACACATACACACTCACACATAAGCGCGGACGCCGCTTTCTGTGTAGCTTATGCAGCGTCTGCGCTTGGGCTGCATAATGTCAAATTGGTTATTGAATATCTTTGGATTTATAAATATTTCTGAGCACACTTTTTACTACAATTTTCAGAGCGCGTGTGTATATGCAAAAGCCCAAGATTCTAGTATTTGAAATATAATTTTTTATCTACCTACATATGTGTCTTACTTAAAGAGTCTTTAAGGTGTGGCCTAAAAATCAACTTTTTGAGTTGTCGAAAAAGAAAATAGGGATTACTGCGTGGGGTAAAAAAGTATATATGTTGCAAATTTCAAGTTTCTAGCGGGTTCGGATATAGCTAGAATGACTCAGCTAGTTGTGTACTAATCAAGAACATAGAATATGGGAGAATATAGACTACATGTCACGCTTCCTTCGACCTGTTACATATGTTGGCACAAAAACACCCATTTTGAATGAACAGAAAACTACTAAAACATGCATTATATGCTGAGACTTGATTGATGACTATTTAATCAATATATCAGAAAATAATCAGCAATACGACCTTTTTTCTTTCGATTAAAACTGAATCAAAAATTAATTTTCAATAACTAATAACTTTGAGCACTCAAGCCTGCTGCTGTTTTTTTTTTAACACTTGAGCACTTTCGAAGTTAACATTTATATCTATTTTTGAACGAACTCTTTTTATTTATTTTACTATATACTCACACATATGCATGTGTAAATATATATATTTATACATACACACATAAACGCCTACTTGCCTATAGATGAGTCCAAAGAGAAAATCTAAAATTGATCAAACCAACATGGCACGTGGTTCACTCTTTCACTTATCGATCTGTATCTCTGTATCTCTGTTTCATACGCTCTCTTGCTCGTGCTCTTTATCTATAAATATATATGCGTAACTCTCTTGCTCTATGAGTATGACGTGTGCGAGATTATATTGAATATTGGAATTAGTCATTCAAAGGTGCTCTTGTATCAAAAAATTCGGGCGTTGTTCGCAAAATGCCAAACAGTTTAATATAGATTTAAAGTTGTTAATTTATCCAGTTAATTGTGGGTCAGAAAATAATACAATTTGTTTTTAGTGCTATTTCAAATAAAATTTAGAGCTTTTCTTATCCGTTCGCTTCGTTTCCAGAATGGTCAAACAGCTTTAAATATAGCTCATAACTTGGGCTACGTAACAGCCGTAGAGACTCTTAAGGTTGTAACGGAAACATCCGTAATTAACACAACGACCGGTGTGCTAGAGGAGAAATATAAAGTTGTTGCACCGGAATTCATGCACGAGACGTTACTATCCGATTCCGAAGACGAAGGCGGAGACGACCTCTTGGATCACAATCAATACAAATATATGGCGACCGATGATTTAAAAGCCACCAATGATCATGATAACCAAAACTTTGACACGACGGATCCGGAGCACGATCAATTGGATGGAGTAGGCGGCCGTACCATTGAAAGAGGTATCTACTGAGTAAACTTCATTGCGTATCAGGCACAAATCCCAAATTAAATTAATAAATTAATTATATAGAAATAACCAGCACCAGTGAAGCCATTTTAAATGCATCTTCCGTGGAACGGCAGATTGATAATGTGGTCATCGTGAGGCCGCCCATTCACCTGGGGTATGTCTATAGTATACTTATACATATATGTTGGTAATTTTAAGAGTTCTCAGAATCGATCACTATATGAAGAATAGTGTAAGATTGTAAAGCAAAGCTGACACATTCTCTTAAGTTTTAGACAACATACACTCAATGCCAAAAAGGATGCTAAAGATTTAACAAAATACTTAAAACAAGTAAGAACGCTCTAGTCGGGCCTGCCCGACTAGGAGATCCCCTGAACCAAGTCCAACACACGCACACTTATACACATATGTGATTTAGCGGCGGTGCTTGGGCTGCATTCTGGGCAGCATTATGAGAAATGTATTGTTAAATACTTCCAGTTCTAGATGTACTTTCTTAATCTAATTTTCAGGACATAATATTGACATCCTAAGGTGTATATATGCGAAATCTTAACTCCCTAGTATATGTATCCAAAATCTGAAATGTTTATTATCTGTATTTTCCTCACAAAAACCTACATAGCCCATTTGGTGTCTCTAGCTATTATGGTCTTTAAGTTAGAGCTTAAAAACAAAATCAAAATATCGATTGTT
The DNA here is from genome assembly GCA_035045545.1 of Drosophila gaucha. NCBI lineage: Eukaryota > Metazoa > Arthropoda > Insecta > Diptera > Drosophilidae > Drosophila > Drosophila gaucha. Next base: position 61,180 of record JAWNOY010000258.1, read on the forward strand.
ATCGATAATAAGAAAATAGGATGAGTTATAGAAAAAAATAAATAAACTGGTACTGTATATGTATACAAGAATATATATATAAAATTTCAAATCTGTAGCTTTTGGGGTTTTCGAGATCCCTGCGTTCATACGGACGGACGGACATAGCTAGATCGACTCAGCTCGTCGCCCTGATCAAGAATATATATACTTTATGGAGTCTGCCACGCCTCCTTCTGCCTGTTATATACATTGTCACAAAACCATTATACCCTGAATTCCCATTTTTAATGGGTCAAAAATAAAAATCCACACTGAAGATTCTTAGACAAAGTACACCCAAACCAAAAATGTATACTAAATGATGTTGCTGTTTTTGGGTATGCATAGTTGTGATAGTTTTATTAGCAGCCAAATCCGGCATGGAAATTTTTAGGGTTATACTCGTACACACGGCTACCAATTTGTGCATCATTTTTTGTTTTGTGATTGCAGATTCCTTGTGTCCTTCTTAGTTGACGCGCGTGGCGGTTCAATGCGCGGTTGCCGGCACAGTGGAGTTCGCATAATTGTGCCACCCAAGGCATGTGCAGAGCCTACACGCATAACTTGCCGCTATGTGAAGCCGCAGAGAGTGGCTAATCCGCCGCCATTGATGGAGGGCGAGGCGCTAGTGAGTCGCATATTGGAAATGTCCCCCGTCGAGGGAAAGTTTTTAAGGTACGCTGCATGAAGTTATTAGTTTCTAGCTGATATTTAAATAACATAGTTTAATTATTTATAAATAATTAATATTAAAGCCCCATCGTACTGGAAGTTCCACACTTTGGTTCGCTACGCGATAAAGAGCGGGAGATAATTATATTGAGATCGGATAATGGTGAAAGTTGGCGCGAGCATAGTGTGTATGAGGGTGAAGGGCACTTGCTGGGTACCTTGAACGAAACGATGGACGCTGAGGTTAATCCCCTGGAGGATCTACACACCAGCCGAATCATACGAATCGTTACACAAAATGTGCCCCATTTCTTTGCTGTGGTATCGCGCGTTCGCCAGGAGGTGCATGCAATTGGGCCAGATGGTGGCACTGTGTCATCTACTGCTGTGCCCCAGGTACAATCCATATTTCCACCTCATGCATTGACAAAGAAGATTCGAGTCGGTCTTCAGGCACAGCCAGTGGACTTGATTGGTTGCTCCAAGCTACTCGGTCAAGGCGTTGCAGTTTCTCCGGTTGTTACCGTCGAGCCACGACGACGCAAATTTCACAAGGCTATCACATTGAGCATTCCGGCGCCGAAGAGTTGTAACCAAGGTATGGTCAATACACCATATGGCGGCATGAATGGTAATGTAAACGCGCCTACTTTGCGCCTTTTATGCTCAATCACTGGAGGACAAAATCGTGCTGTTTGGGAGGATGTAACTGGTTCAACACCTTTGGCATTTGTCAAGGATAGCGTTAGCTTTACTACAACTGTATCGGCACGTTTTTGGTTAATGGATTGCCGCAATGTTGCGGATGCTGGTCGTATGGCCACTGAACTTTATACGTATATGGCACAAGTGCCGTTTATGGTGAAGTTCGTAGTATTTGCAAAGCAAATATCCGCAACAGAGGCAAAATTATCTGTCTTTTGTATGACCGATGATAAAGAGGACAAAACACTAGAACAGCAAGAGTATTTCAGCGAGGTGGCAAAGAGTCGAGACGTTGAGGTATTGCAAAATCAAAATATTTATCTAGAGTTTGCGGGCAACCTAGTGCCGGTGTTGAAATCGGGCGAACAACTGAATACGAAATTTCAAGCATTTCGTGAAAATCGTCTGTCTTTCATAGTACATATCAAGGATCAAGACCAGCCACACGCCCGCCTTTGCTTTATGAGCGATCCGAAAGTAGCAGTGGGTGAGGCGCCATTGCAGCCAATTTGTGCGCTGAATGTGTCGCTGAAATCGCAAGAGTCAAATCAGGATCAACTATATGAGAATGGCATCAACAGCAATGGCATTAATAATGTTGATCACGACCTCAACTACAAAGATTTAATCAATGCCGAAATAAAAGCCAACACAAAATCTGTGGAGAAAACAATTATAAATCCAATGAGTCTTTCGTCAGAGGAGGAAATACAGCGCGCCGATATCCGACTATCAGATATCTCGAATCTGCTGGGCAGTGAATGGCCACAGTTGGCCAAAGAATTGGGTGTACCCGAAACCGATATCGATCTAGTTAAAGCTGAGTATGCCGATCAACCTGCTGCACAGCAGGGTTTGGTTATGTTGCGTCTTTGGCTGAAACAAGAGGGCAATTCCGCCACTGGAAATGCTATGTCGCAAGCGTTAAATAAGATCCGACGTGATGACATTGTGGAACAGTGCATCTTCAACTTGGAACTGGTCACCGATCAACTGGAACGAGGCCTGGCCAAGGCACAAATGGAGCAGGATCAAACGTTGGTGCCGCATCTCGCGGATGGCCTAAATGCAACGTTGAACATTGACCAGCTTACCCACGAAGACGAGTTGTGTCTAAGCAAAGATCAATCTAATAATGGTATACCAAAAAATATTCAATGAGATATAAATGTACTAAATAATAGATGTTTGTTTTTTTTTTAGATAAAGCTTGTTCTACGCCTCCTTCAACACCGATTGAAATCATCAGCGAGTTGCAGGAATATCAGTATAATATAAATATGACGATTCCTGAGAATATGCAAGAAATAATTGAAGAACCAAGAGGTAAAATCTTCAAATAAATCAAAAAACCTATGTATGTTATATCTTTATATATATACATTTATTTGAATTTACTAGTTGTAGCAGAAAACAATTTAATTAAAACCACGAACATGAAGGCAATTAAAGAGATTCCCGCATCTGCTGAAGATATGTTATTGCAGACCCTAGTGGAGAAAAGCCAACCAGCAACTACTTCGGCGTGGGCCGATAATCTAAATGTTTTACAAGACGAAAATAATAGTAAAACAAAAATTACGATCCTTGATTCCGATATACAAAGCAATTTCACAAAGAAAAGTGCAGAAGATTGAACCGTTTGTAGCTAGTTTCCGAGAGATGGATTTATTTATTTATTAATGTATGTGTATGTACTCTGTTTTATTTGCAACTACTAAAGAAGCTCATGTAGTACGCTACATAATTCAAAGGTTTTCAATCGATGTTTATTTAACTGACACTTGTAATCATTTTGATAATTTGTGTTCTACATAGTTTCTAACAAGTGAACATAATTTTATTTTCTTTAAAATTACTTAGGACATTTGAAGAACAACTCCTTTCATTTTTTGATTTTAATTATATGTCTCCTAAAAATATCAACTTCAATGTTATCTTGCAATATTTATTCAATATGTATTAACTAATTTGTCATTCATGTGTTTTTACATAACAAACATATTTAATTCTTGTAGCTCGGATTTGAATTCATCTGAGTAGTAACTCGTAATAATGTATTTCCAAAATAAAATTGTTGAACTATAATTCAAGTCGTGTTGAGAGTTTTTATTTTAAAACTAGAGGTATGGGCTAACTCCGGGCATGCCGAAGTTTGGTAATACCCTTGCAATTGCAAAGGATATAGATACAGTGTTTTCTGATTTTCCACGCCCCCAACAATTGGACATATATAATTTTTGGGCAATCTATTAAGCAGGGCAACAGTAACCTATATATCAAATTTTGAAGCTGTACCTATAGGACTTTTGAAGATATAATTTTCTCCGATTTGCCACGTACCCAAGAGGCGGATACATATCATTTTTAATAATTTTGTCGAAACGGTGAAGCCTAACGTTTCAATTCAATTTCGTCAATTTTTGGAACTCTAGGTGTAGAATTGTAGAAGATACAGTTTTTTCCGATATGCCACGCCCCTAATGGGCGTAGATATATATGCTTTATCTTTTTTTAGGGAGGGTTGATACAAATATATGTTTTAAGTTTCAAGTCTCTGGCTTTAACAGCATCCAAAATATTGGAGGATTTATGTTAAGCACTATATAGACTTTTCCCATTTGCCACGCCCCAAGTAGGCGTGGATATATAACTTTTTGATCAATCTGAAGGGAAGGCCAAAAGTATATTATTTTCCAAATTTGGATGCTCTAGCTTCAAAACTGTAAAAGATATAGTTTTATCCGATTTGCCATCGCCCCCCAAAAGGCGTAGCTATATATTCTATATCTTTTTGAATCGGGGTGCAATATATTCCAAATTTCAAGTCTCTAACTTTAATAACGTCGCAGTTATCCCACTTAAACATTTCTTAAAACCGATCTGTCCTATGGGATCTGTAGGATATAGTCATCCGATCCGGATGATTGCCTATGTGCAAAATTTCAGTTCAGTAGCTCTTATAGTCTCGGAGGAGATTGCGTTGATCCAGACAGACTGACAGACAGACAGACAGACGGACAGACAGACAGACATGGCTATATCAACTCAGCTCGACGTGCTGATCAAGAATATATATACCTTATATGGTCGGAGATGCTTCCTTCTCTGCGTTGCAAACTTCTGACCAAAATTAATATACTCTTTTTGCAGGGGTATAAAAAGTTTGCGAAGTCTATTAAAAATAACAAGTAAGAAAGCTCTAGTCGGGTCTGCCCGACTACGAGATCCCCTGAACCAAGTCCGAGCTGATGTTTTAAACAACCTAGCTTACATCTTTTATCTATACATATTACCTCTGCGCGCATATACACATGCACACATACACAGGCACGCATATACACATGCACACATATACACTTCCACACATATACACGTGCACACATATACACATTCACACATTTGTATACACATGCACACATATACATACCATGCACACAGAAGCACGCGCGCCGATTACTGCGTAGTTGATTTGAATGTATGTGTGCACACGTACAGGCTGCTGCCGCTTGCTTTTACAATGTTTCCTTTAATAACTTCTTTATTACTTAACGGATTTGAATGCATTTTCTGCATTGAATGCTACTAATTTATTGAAAATACGGTTTTCACTAAAAAATTTGAAAAAATTAAATTGTGGCTTTGATAATTTTTTTTTTTTTTAAATTTTTTTTGTGAAATGTGGAGCCGGTATCCAAAATATGAAAAAATAGAAAACGTATTTTATTTACAAAAAGCTAAAAACAAAAAACTGAATCTTGATAACGTTTTAAATCGATATCATTGAAACGGAAAAATTTATCGAATATCTAAAACAAACTCGATATTTTCGCTGTATACACAGACCATCATGCAAAATTTGAAATCTCTAGCTCTTATATGTTCTGAGATCGACGCGTTCATACATACGGACAGACGGACAGACAGACGGACAGGGCCAAATCGACTCAGCTCGTCGCCCTGATCAAGAATATATATACTTTATGGGGTCTGCCACGCCTCCTTCTGCCTGTTACATACTTTTTGCAAAACCATTATACCCTGATTTCCCATTTTCAATACGTTCAGGGTATAACAAGTAAGAAAGCTCTTGTCGGGTCTGCCCGACTACGAGATCCCCTGAACCAAGTCCGAGGCGGTGTTTTAAACAATCTAGCTTATATCTTTTACCGGTACATATTACCCTCTGCGCGCACACACACACGCACACATATACATACACAAGCACGCGCGCTGCTTACTGCGTAGATGATTTACCGGCTACGCTTGGGCTGCATTCTGGGCAGCATTATGAGAAATTCAATGTTAAATAACTTCGGTTCTAGATCTACTTTCTTAATGAAATTTTCAGGACATAATATTGACATCTAGAGGTGTATATATACGAAATCCCAACTCCCTAGTATTTGAAATATGTTTTTTCCACTTATGGGGCTAATGGGGGGAGGTATCCAAAATTTAAAAAGTTTATTATCTGTATTTACATCACAGCAACCTACATAGTCAATTTTGTGTCTCTAGGTATTATGGTCTAAAAGTTATAGCTTAAAAACAAAGCCAAAATATCGATTGTTATCGATAATAAGGAAATCGGTTGAGTTATCGAAAAAAAAAGTAAACTTGTACTGCGTATGGTATACAAGAATATATATCTAAAATCTCAAATCTCTAGCTTTTGTGGTTTACGAGATCACTGCGTTCATACGGACGGACAGACGGACGGACGGACAGACGGACAGACGGACATGGCTAGATCGACTCAGCTCGTCGTCCTGATCAAGAATATATATACTTTATGGGGTCTGCCACGCCTCCTTCTGCCTGTTACATACATTGTCACAAAACCATTATACCCTGAATTCCCATTTTCAATGGGTTCAGGGTATAACAAGTAAGAAAGCTCTAGTCGGGTCTGCCCGACTACGAGATCCCCTGAACCAAGTCCGAGGCAGTGTTTTAAACAATCTAGCTTATATCTTTTACCGGTACATATTACCCTCTGCGTGCACACACACACGCACACATATACATACACAAGCACGCGCGCCGCTTACTGCGTAGATGATTTAGCGGCTACGCTTGGGCTGCATTCTGGGCAGCATTATGAGAAATTCATTGTTAAATAACTTCGGTTCTAGATCTACTTTCTTAATGAAATTTTCAGGACATAATATTGACATCTAGAGGTGTATATATACGAAATCCCAACTCCCTAGTATTTGAAATACGTTTTTTCCACTTATGGGGCTAATGGGGGGAGGTATCCAAAATTTAAAAAGTTTATTATCTGTATTTACATCACAGCAACCTACATAGTCAATTTGGTGTCTCTAGGTATTATGGTCTAAAAGTTATAGCTTAAAAACAAAGTCAAAATATCGATTGTTATCGATAATAAGGAAATAGGATGAGTTATCGAAAAAAAAAATAAACTTGTACTGCGTATGGTATACAAGAATATATATCTAAAATCTCAAATCTCTAGCTTTTGTGGTTTACGAGATCACTGCGTTCATACGGACGGACAGACGGACAGACGGACGGACGGACAGACGGACATGGCTAGATCGACTCAGCTCGTCGTCCTGATCAAGAATATATATACTTTATGGGGTCTGCCACGCCTCCTTCTGCCTGTTACATACATTGTCACAAAACCATTATACCCTGAATTCCCATTTTCAATGGGTTCAGGGTATAAAAAGTACGAGTGCTCTAGTCGGAAGTTCCTGACTGGAGATACCCAGAACACTGCGCAGAGCTGCTATTATTCTAAGCTTTTTGTAAATATAGGGAGATTAGTTATTGAATAACATCGGTTCTATATCTGCTTTCTTCTTGAAATTTTCAGAGCGTAATAAAATTCTAATGAGTCTGTATGTAAAAACTCAAGCGTCTATTATTTGAAATACGTTTTCCAATTTACATACGTATCCAAACCAGAAATAATAACATGAATTAAGAACATTGTATATTGGGGTCACTTACTGATGTGGTATTTACGATAAGGCATAGAAATTAAGTAAAACTTGAGGGATGGGCTGCAATTTTTTTATACCCTGAACCCATTGAAAATGGGAAATCAGGGTATAATGGTTTTGCAAAAAGTATGTAACACACAAAGTATATATATTCTTGATCAGGGCGACGAGCTGAGTCGATTTGGCCCTGTCCGTCTGTCCGTATGTATGAACGCGTCGAGCTCAGAACATATAAGAGCTAGAGATTTCAAATTTTGCATGATGGTCTGTGTATACAGCGAAAATATCGAGTTTGTTTTAGATATTCGATAAATTTGTCCGTTTCAATGATATAGACTTAAAACGTTATCAAGATTCAGTTTTTTGACCATATCTTTTACATATTTTTAGCTACAGCTACCAAATTTTGTTTTCAGCTTTTTGTAAATAAAATACATTTTCTATTTTTTCATATTTTGGATACCGGCTCCACATTTCACAAAAAAAATTTATAAAAAAAAAATTATCAAAGCCACAATTTAATTTTTTCAAATTTTTTAGTGAAAACCGTATTTTCAATAAATTAGTAGCATTCAATGCAGAAAATTGCATTCAAATCCGTTAAGTAATACAGAAGTTATTAAAGGAAACATTGTAAAAGCACGCTGCAGCAGCCTGTACGTGTGCACACATACATTCAAATCAACTACGCAGTAATCGACGCGCGTGGTTCTGTGTGCATGGCATGTATATGTGTGCATGTGTATACAAATGTGTGCATGTGTATATGTGTGCATGTGTTTATGTGTGCACGTGTATATGTGTGCATGGGTATATGTGTGAACGTGAATATGTGTGCATGTGTATATGTGTGCATGTGTATAAGCGCGCAGAGGTAATATGTATAGATAAAAGATGTAAGCTAGGCTGTTTTAATCAGCTCGGACTTGGTTCAGGGGATCTCGTAGTCGGGCAGACCCGACTAGAGCTTTCTTACTTGTTTACCTCTTACCCTTGCTGATTTGTTTTACTCGATTTGCCCAATAGAGGTAGAGGTATATACTATTGAATATCTTTTCTAATGGGGTGGAATACACGAGTATATATTCAAAATCTTAAGTATTAGACTTTAATAGCACCCACTTAAACATTTCGTACAACCGATCTGTTTTATGGAAGCCATATGATATAGTCATCCGATCAGGATGATTCCGAGATATACAATGCCTGCAGCAGATCGTGCCAAATTTCAGCACTGTAGCTTTAATAGTCTCGGATTAGATTGCGTTGATCCAGACATACAGACGGCTCTGCTCCATGCTGATCAAGAATATATATACTTTATATAGTCGGAGTTGCTTCCTTCTCTGCGTTGCAAACTTCTGACCAAAATTAATATACTTTTTTGCAAGGGTATAAATCATCGGTCTTTTGCACATTGACTTAATTTTTTTAGAAATGAAGGAAATGTTGCATTCTATTTTAGACTATTTAATAGATACTAACTCATTGTCTGTTGCAAGCCGTTGCATTTTAAATCATAAGCAATATATTTGTGTTTAATATTAAAAATGTGGAATCTCTACAGTCGATTTCAATGTGTCCCTATAACAAAATACTTATACTAATATACATATGTACATTTGGTATATTGTCGCCGGCGACTCGATAACATGGCATACTTTTTAATCGAAAAGTCTTCGATAGGAATATATCAATGTGACTGTCTATCTTTTCGTATTATTACACATACATACACTATTTTAATCACATGTACACACTTATTTGGATATACGAACATATGTGCTTATGCACATATGAAGATACATACATAGACATTGTTTGCAGCCTCAGAAAAAAGCGTGGAAATGTAAAAGGCTTAACTCAGGTTAAGCTAAATCATCAGTCATAAACAAGAAATCAAATACTCAACGATAATTAATACTAAACGTATTATGGGCAATATTTCGCACGTGCGCAGAGGATTTATATATATTATAATTGTGCTCATATATTTGAAGGTATGTTGAATGATTATTTTGAAAATAGCTAGAGCTGAAACATGAGCATATGTAAGCGTATACATACATATGTATATTATATACATACATTAGTAAGTATATCTATGTAAGTGTGCTCATATCTATGTGCAAATTTTTGTTATGTCACTTAAAAAGTATTACATGACTCACGGTTTATCTACACATATACATATTTAATTTTCGTGCGTAAAGGCTATTTGGATTTGTTTCGTCCAGAATCTTAATTTCACAAGGTTCGAAAAATTCAGCGGCTTAATTTACAGCAGTTGTTTATACTTGTATATGTACATATGTAACTTTAGCAGATGAATAGTATATATACACCAGTGCTGCCAACTTTTGTTGAGCAAAAAAAGCTAGATCATGGAAAAAAAACCATTATACCCTGATTTCCCATTTCCAATGGGTTCAGGGTATAAGAAGAAAAAGGAAAAAGCTAGAAAAATGCTGACTTTTGTAAGCAAATTTTGTATGATTTCTGCAAATTTGTTGTCTGTCAACTTTTTGTTGAGCAAAAAAAAACCAGAAAAAAGTCTTACATAAAAAAGAATATCGATTTCTTGGTAGGACTTCAATAAAACAGCCATATTAATTTGACAACCTTTTTTTTCCGATCACCACAAATAATTTCACATTTTGAAATTTTCACATTTTTTACTCATTTTTATCAAAAATCATGCAAATATAAAGTCAAATGACAAAAAAGCTGATAAACAGCTAAATTGTTTTTTCAAAAAGCTATATTTCCCGCTGCCCGCTGTGTTTGAATTTTTCCAGCAAATTGGATTTTCAAAAAAACAAGATTTGACGGGAAAAAGGCTGATTTGGCAACAGTGATGTACTCACATGTGTGCCTAGCACATTCGCGGTGGGGCGCCACTACCTGCTATACGACAACACATCGTTATCGATTATTCGAAAATCGACTTAAGTGCATAGAAAAAGCAAAAACACAACACTCTTGAGAGCTAATGTAAAATAATATAAATTTTCTTTTAATTTAAATGTGTAATAACAGACGTTTATTAATTTCAGAATTTCTATGGTGTGAAGCGTGCATACATAGGAGTATGAAAAACGTACTCAGAACAGAATTCAACAGAATTTCCACATTTTGTTCACTTGGGTATAAAAAGCCAACACAAACGCCGCCGAATGCATTATCGCGATGAGTATGTCATTCAATATCACTCATCAAGGAATGAGCGTAAAGAACAGCTATTTTACAGTTTTAAAACAAGTTGAAAGCAATTCCCCGATCTTTAAATATCATAATAATAAATCAACGTTATTGTTAGATCCAACTCTCGCGGAAAATTACATAAACGCAGAACAATTGTTATTGTTAAACTGATACATGTAAAACAAATCGATAATATAACAGAAATATCTCGATTAAAAAACAAAAAATTGTTAGTGTGTGAGTGTTCGTGGAAATCTAAACGGAAACAAGAAAATTACGCTCTTAGTAATATAAAGTATAATAATAAGTGTATGTTTTTAGTTAAATGCACATACATACAATTGTTATATTGACACGACGTGGATTTGTTATATATACTATTTATACCTACTTAAAACGTTGGCACGCCATCGGGTTGTCAAAGCAACAAGTATTGCCTCCTAGTCGAAACGTAATGAATTCAGTTCAAAGTGCAACCGAGCAGCAGGAGCACATCGGGTCATTCAAGAGAAGGTTGCGCAAACGTCGAGACGGTCCTGACGGAGACGGCGCAAAGCAACGAGGATCTGTGACGTGTTTTCTACAGGCGGACGCCTTGATCGATTTGGCATTACTACAGAAGGAGTACGTCAAGCAATTCTATTTTGAGAAGCGTGTGGGCAGCGGAGGACAACAACAAGAACAACAAAAACTGCCCACTGCGTGGCGTCTGCTACTGGTAAATGCTAGCGCAAACTTTGGATGATTAAAGATCATAATTTGGCTTTATCGATCTGTGCCCTGTAAGCTGTACGAAGGTGGGTTCAATTGGAATTGGACAACAACGAGCCGTTACGGCTTTCACTCATTGCGCCAACGTAAAAGAAATCGATTTAAACCGATTTGCCTCTGAAATCGTGTTCACTCAACTATAACATGCCAAATAATTCCTTTGATTTTCAACGTATGTAAATCGGTGCCAAAGATGCAAACACGCCTGATCTACCCGCTCTTTAAATATGATGGCCGATTCCTTTTGGCGCTAAACAGGCAAGTGCAAGAACTGTGCAGCTGACATAGCAGCTGGACTTTTGTATCTGGTATCACTTGATAGTCAAAGTAAAGAAAACATGTATAACAGAGCAAAAAACTATCCAAATCGCGTGCCTAAAAAGTAAAACAAATCAAATCGAACAAAAAAAAATAAAAAATTTATTCACAGTCAGTCTATTAACGCATTAATTTAAAATATTGGAATCGGTTTGAGTCTATCGATAATGTCTGGCAACCAAAATAAAAGTGGTGTCTGCCTGATTGCAGAAGTTGTGCCCCCCGAGCTTTTGGTACTGCAGCCACTTTCGAAAGGGAACGTGCAGCCAGCGGAGCAAGAACAATTGCTCCACTTGCCGCGAATTGCCACTAAGAACAATATATTAAAGCTCAATTGGTGGCATTCGCCAACACAGCAGCTGGACATCGAAGCCTCATTTCTCGCCTCCGCAGATGCTAATCTGACCACTAAACCTATCAAAATCGACAACAATAACACGGCCAACCAAAGCAGCCTCAATACTCCTGCCAAATCAATTTCCACCCCCACGCAATATCGTCTAAATGATCAGCATCAGAGGCATAGGGAGAGGTTAAATTTCGAGCCAGATGAAGATTTCGATCTACAAGATTCACAGTTATTAATGAAGGGTAGGTACACTTATATTATATATACCATGTATAGATATCTGTGAATATTTAATTTATATGCCTAATACGTAATATTAAAATTTTTTTTGCTTTCCAATGTGTAATTTCGAAAGTACACCTGTGTATCCACGAGTATCAGATAAAATGATTGTAATTATAAAAATCGGGTAAACCATGTTACACATTTACATTTTTAGACCATTGAATTTTTCTGTTGCATCGTATGTTTACAAAAAAAGATTTATATATATTATGTTTTAAATATGGGTTCTAGCCGTCCTAACTTAATGGCTATTAAAAAGTTAAAGATGATGGGTTTGGGATAACACTTTGAAATCCAATTTTATTTATTCTTTATTACCGTTTAAACTATCAATTTTTTTGAAGGCTTTCTTATAAATAATGAATGATTATTTTTCAGAATCGATTTGTATATCATATATATTTTTATTTAACTTTAAAGAAGAAAATTATTTTCTTTTATACATATAATTTTTTTTAGATAACCATCAAAAACAAATACAATTAAAAAAAAACACAAAAATAAAACAAGTTAGAAAAAATGTTTTTAAACGGTAACGGGTTTGATCGAAAATATCATGAATATTATTATTTCGATAACAATATTAATTCAGCTATAATCTGAACCACAACTCGAATAAGGTTTCCAGGGTATTTGCTAGTCTGGCAGTCTTACTTCACGTGCCCAAAACAAGAGTATACAAGTATATTTAAAAATGTTAATTAAATTGTAAAATTATTTTCATGCAATTAACTTAAAGCACACAGCTGTTCAATTAGTTGATTTTTCAATTCTACAGTTGGTAATGTATTAATTTAAAGTTAGTTTACAGTTAAAAGATTTTGCTCTAATTGTAAAGACGTACCGTTAATCACAGTTTACATATCAGAAATATATACATATATATATACATATACATTCGTTACTTACTTTACAAATACCCAAAAGAAACTTTAGAATTGTGAACATGAATTGTGATCAACGTCCCGACTAGGGACATACATACATATGTACATACATGCATATGTGTAAGTGTATGTGTAAAAATCAACTTATTTGTCAATTGGATTGCCCTTTGTTTTACAGGTTTTACAGGTATAGCCAATAAAAGGATGTAGCTAGACAAGACCAATTATGACGCTCAGTAAAATTGTACAAGCCATTGTAAAAAGAATTTTCTAATGCGATTACCGTGTATAACTTACTTCAAAAGTTGCATTTAAGTTTTTGGTTCAATATGAAGAAGAAGAAAAGTGAGATCAAACTGAATAACAATTAGAAGCAATTTAGTGCAAGCATTGAAACTCGTTTTTTATTTGTGTTTTGAAGAGCTCTTGCAATATATAAA
>JAWNOY010000026.1:0-44103 GCA_035045545.1 Drosophila gaucha
AAGCCTAACACTGAATTCGAACTTTAAAATATGAGACCAACTGTTAAGCATGGTGATGGAGGGGCTATGGTGTGGGGTTACATGTGTGGTTGAATTGGTTTTCATAGACGGCTTCATGGACAAAACTGGATTACTTAATATTTTTAAGGAGAACTTCAAGAAAAGTGGCGAAAAAGCAAATATACCAAATGCATCCACATTTCAGCATGACAACGACCCCAAGCATTCTGACCATATTGTGAAAATGTGGGTTGTTTATAATGCCGCCCAAGTGCTAACCCACCCACCGCAGTTCCCAGACCTCAACCCGATTGAGAATTTGTGGGAAGTATTGGATAGGCGTGTAAGAAACCGGGCTATATCAAGAAAAGCCGACTTAATGTAAGCCCTAGTGCAAAAATAGCAGAATATTGGGGAGAAAGCAAAAAAAAATTTGTCAACACAATGCCGGCTCTCTTATCACCCGTCAGTAAGGTTAGGGCTTGAGCGCAAAATATTAGCAATTTTTTTTGTATTGTATTTTTAAGTTTTTCTTTGGGTGTGCCAATAATTTAGTTCAACGAAATACACCATTTTTTTTAGATTTCATTTAATATTAATACTACCTGTTACTTTTTAGAACAAAAAATTCTGTTAATTTATAATAAATACTTCAATCTAATTGGTAAATTTTTTTTTGCGTTTATCTTTATTTAAAGGGTCAAAAGGTGGCCAGAAAGTTAAAAATGCTTGCTGTGCCAATAATTTTGTTCGTCACTGTATGTATGTATATCAAATGTCGAAGCTGTATCTAGAAAACCTTAGGAAGATATAGTTTTCTCCGATTTGCCACGCCCCCAAAGGCCGTAGCTATATACTCAATATCTTTTTGGATGAAGAAAAACATTAGATATTATAGTTATAGATGTCAAATTAGGACTTGTAGCAGTAACCATACAACACATAGAAGGGACATCTAGTACAAACTTTTTCGCCACGCTTTTTTTGTACGACAGGTCCCACTCAACTTCGTATTTGCTCGGTTCCCTTACTCTCTCAAAATCTTCACTAAGCAGTGGGACTTCACAGTATTTAAAAACAGAGAGATCGAGCGAGATTATGCGTAAGTGCGACCTGCACACAATACATTGTTGGTGCTCACTCTTAAAACTCTCTCTAATTGCATAAGTGCAAGCTGCACACAATATACATTGATATTCCTCACTCTCAGCGTTCTCTCGAATTGCATAAGTGCGAGCTGCACACAATATAGTCATTATACATTGTTATTCCTCACTCTCAGCGCTCTGTCGAATTGTATATGTATGCATATATGTACGCACAAGCAGAAGTGCAGAAAAATTGCCAAATTTTAACACCGAGAGGTCCCATAGCTACCCTTCCAAGCAAATTTGAAAGCCGACGAGTCAAACACTTTGCCATGCTCATATAAAATTCTCATGTTATTATGATTATTTTTTGTAAGAGCATCAAATATGTGACGCGCGTAAATATTTTTCAGACGTCGCAGCACACACTCTCATTAGTCCGCGTACATATACAGCATTTGTATCATTGTGTGCTCTGGGACCTGTTGGAATTATAAAATCAGAAAATTTTAGATTTGTCGATCGCGGGACCTCACACACGCATTTGCATACGTGTGTGTGTATGGGATGCGCTGGGCTTGCACACACACTTGTTAGTCTTCGTACATGTATAAGCATATTTATGAATGTGTACGTAGGCCTGGGTGCCTGCTGAAATTGTCGAAATAGTAGAAGCTGAAATTTGAAGATGTTCGACCAGCGGGACTGCACACACACACACATTTGCACAAATATGTGTATATGAGACGCGCGAAATTCAAAATTGGCGGTTGGGTTGCTTTAGCGACTCAGAATTCCATTTCAAATGGAATTAAATGAAGTTAATATATCAGCTAATAAAACTGCATCATTACTTTTTTAGTTTGCGTTTAGCACATACATTTTTTTCGTTAGCAAAGAAAAAAGTTGTTGCTGTACGAAGACATTATTGGTCCACTGTACATATATATGTACATATGTGCATAGTTGCGAGTTGCCGCCACTCTCCATCCAGCTGACTCCAGCCTCTCTCTCTGAGTGGTAATATTTTTGGCTGGCAACACTCCAGCTGTGCCTACATACACATATACATATGTAATTTCCATACCCTTCAGTCCAGTCAAAAGGGTACATTGACTTTATCAAAATACAAAAAAAAAGAAGAATAACGTTGCAATCGGGCGCCACCGACTGCGTGATACTCTGTTCCTGTTAAGGGAGTGTAGGCTCAATTAATATGTAAGCCGCCCGTTTTTGAGCATTTCTTTTACATCAATTTAGCACAAAAATCAAATTTTACATTTCGCTTTTTTAAAATAAATTACAATTTTGGTTTTGGCTCCACATTTGGATACCGGCTCCACATTTCACAAAATCAATTTAATCTAAGTTTAGTTGCAAATAAAGCCACATTTACATTTTTTTTTTACTTTTTAGGATCTAAGGATTTATGCTAAAAATTTTATCAAAATCCGTTCAGTAACACAGAAGTTATAAAAAACTAGAGGGGTGGGCTAACTTGGGCCATGCCGAAGTTTAGTAATACCCTTGTAATTGCAAAGGATATAGATACAGTTTTTTCTGATTTGCCACGCCCCCCAACAATTGGATATATATAATTTTTGGGCAATCTATTGAGCAGGGCAACAGTAACCTATATATCAAATTTTGAAGCTGTACCTATAATATATATAATTTTTTTTAAGTTTTATCGAAACGGTCAAGCCTAACGTCTGTGTCAATAATTGAAACTCTAGGTGTAAAATTGTAGAAGATATAGTTTTTTCCGATTTGCCACGCCCCTAATGGGCGTAGATATATCTTCTATATTTTTTTACCCTTGCAAAAAGGGTATATTAATTCTCAGAGAGAGTGTTGACGTGTTTTTTTTTGTGCTCCGCAATTTTTTCATTTATTTTATTCTAAAACTGCATTAAATTTTATTGCTTGTTTATTTATTTTGCTTGATATAACAAGTGCTTGTTTTTGTGCAAAGATTCGTCTGTTGGACTGTGAGTAACTTGTTATCTTGATTTTACTTTTTTACGGCGTCTGTCGCTGCATTTTCGGCAATTTGTTTTGCTTTGATCTCTTTTCGAGTTTGGCGCTTCCCAATTCCCAACTTTACACTTGTTTGTGTGTGTATTGCTTCAAGCAGTGTGATCGTTTTGTTCGTTTTGCTCTGCATACGAAATCCGCTCTTGAGTTTTACTCGTTTTAATCTCTGTGCTTCTTCTTGCATTTGATCTTTTTCTCTCTTTTTGCGCTCTCGTAATTTATATTTTTGCCTTTTGTTTTTGTTTGACCCCTGTTGTCAATAATGTCGTGCTGCAAGAAGTCTTGTACATTTCGCCAAGCTGCTGATTCCGCACAGCCTCAATTTATTAGTTGCTGGCTGTGTGAAAATATTATGCATGCGAAGTGTGCTGGTCTCACAGGACGTGATTGCGACCGAATAACCGCAACTCCCAAAGTTGGGAGTGGTGGCTTGAATTGGTCTTGCCCTAATTGTTTGGAAAAACAATTTTCTTTCTCGAAAATGTATAACATTTTGAGAAATGATTTCCTGAAGCTAAAAACTGTTGCTAAGCAGCTGACTTGTGATTTCGAAGCAAGCTGCGGTAGACTTAGCGATTTCAATTTCGACTGTGCTCCAATGGCACAATTGGAGACGCAGTCAATACCTGTCCAATCTCCTTTACTCCCTATTCCAGTTCCTTTGCCTTTGGTTGATCAGCCAGTCGTGTCAATGGTTCCACCAAATAATCTCGACGGTACTTCTGTTCCATCGTCTATTGATGGAGCCATTGTGCCTGAATCTTTACCAGGCCCTAGCGAAAAGAGTAATGCTGTGGAACTTCGACTTGGGTCGAGTCGCAAACTCAAGGCTCCAACGAAAGTTGTGTGCTCCACAGCTGAATCTCAGCTATCGCCTGCTGTTCCAACATTAACTGTTGTTGCTCCGCGCAAACAAGTTTTTGTTTCTAGACTTTCGGCAGATACGACTGTGGAATCAATATCTGCTTATATTTCAAGCAAATCCTCAGGCACTGTGAATATTTCAAAGTTTAATTTCACGACCCCACGTGAAATTGCTTCTTTCAAAATCAATGTGCCGGTGGAAATGTTTTCAATAATATGTGACCCCAAATTTTGGCCACCTCATATTATTGTTCATGAATTTAAGCCTAAGAATCGAAATCGGCCTTCGCCCGTTTCGCTCAAAACAGTGGTACCAACTTCATCCAATAAAGTACCAAAAAACTAAATCTTGCTCCTAATCATTTCTCTATCATTTATCAAAATGTTAGAGGCCTTAGGAGTAAAATTAAGAACCTGTTTCTAAAGAGCTTTTCTTGTCATAATGACATTATAGCCTTTACTGAAACGTGGTTAAATCCTTCAATCTGTAACAGTGAAATTTTTTCAACTAACTTCACTGCTTATAGACGTGATCGTTTGTCCAGGAATGGTGGAGGTGTTCTTATTGCTGTTAACACTTCTTTCCACTCTGAACAGTTTAATTTTATGTCGACCCGTCATGCTGAGATTGTTGGTGTCAAAGTCACTTTGCCAACAGGCTCGTTATATGTGACCTGCTCGTATATTGCCCCTTCTTCTGATATACAAGTTTATATTGATCATCTAAACTGTATTAAAGAAGTCTTCGAATTTGTTCAAGATACTGACCTTTTTATGGTGTTAGGGGATTTCAACATTCCGAATACTACTTGGTCTTTATTTACTGAATCAAAGTATCTAATCCATCAATTCAACATGATTTTTTGATGGAATGTTTGACCTATCATTGTTTCAAATGAACTCTATATCAAATCATTTGAATCGAATTCTTGATCTTGTTTTCATTAATGATAACTCAATTATTGATGTTTCTAGATCTTTTCCATTGTCTGTTCCGGAGGATAGCCACCATCCTACATTAGAGCTAGCTTTGTCCCTTGTAATTCCACATACTTTTTCTTCTTTTTCAAACCCATTATCAATTCGTCGTTGCTATCATAAATGTAATTTTAAATTACTAAATGAGTTAATTAATGCAACTAATTGGTCAATTTTTTATGACTCGGTTGACATTAATTTTGCAACAAGTTTTTTCTATAACACTCTAAACTCTATTTTAGATGTTTGTGTGCCAACCTGTGCTGTTTTGCCCCCCACAAATAAGCCCCCTTGGTCTTCCCGAAGACTCAATAATTTAAGAAATATTAAATCTAAATATTTCAAAAGATTTAAAAAAACGGGTGCGAATGTTGACTGGTCTAAATATATTATAGCAAAGTCAAAATTCCACCTTCTTAATTCTCAATGTTATGAGAATTATTTATTTCGATGCAAAAGTCAATTTGTTCGGGACCCTAAACAATTTTATTCGTTTGTAAACTCGAAGCGTAAAACTTCTTGTTTACCAAACTCATTTTTTCATGGCCTGGATGAAGCTAGCAATGATTCTGATGCATCTGATCTCTTTGCTAATTTCTTCCAATCCACCTATTCGGCTTGTAGTCCCTATAATATGTCATACCCATATTATATTTCTTCACTAAATTGTCCTATTTCTCCTACTGTAAGCCTTGATTCCCTTTTATCTGCCATTGGCAGTTTAAAATCCTCTTTCTCCCCTGGGCCGGACAACATCCCTAGTGGTATTCTTAAGGAGTGCAGTGGTTCCCTTGCGTTTCCATTGCTAAAGCTCTTTAACCTGTCTTTGGAAACAAGTATTTTTCCGAATATTTGGAAAGAATCTTATATTATTCCTCTCCACAAAAAAGGTGGCAGGTCTGATATTTCCAATTACAGGGGTATAGCAAAATTATCTGCTATACCAAAACTATTTGAAAAAATAATTACCTCGACTTTGCAACATTTTTGCAAAGCCATATTATCTCCGACTCAGCATGGATTTGTACAGAGTCGGTCAACTGCAACCAATTTACTTGAGTTTACCTCTTTGATAAATGATGGTTTTGTTGACAAAATGCAAACTGATGTAATTTACACCGACTTCAGTAAAGCATTTGACTCTGTTCATCATGAAATCCTACTTCAAAAGTTAGACCTTATTGGATTTCCTCCCTCACTATTATCCTGGATTTCGTCTTATTTAAAAGATCGTACTCAAAGAGTTTTGCTCAGATCATCCAAATCGAAACTTGTTTATGTTTCGTCGGGTGTACCGCAAGGTAGTCATCTGGGTCCATTACTCTTTACTCTTTTCATTAATGATCTTCCATCTTTAATATCTCACTCTCAGATACTTATGTATGCTGATGATGTGAAGCTTTTCCTGTCTTATGCTAATTCTTCCCATCACCTACATCTGCAACAGGACTTTGATTCTATGCAATTATGGTGTGATGATAATCATTTACATTTAAATTGCTCTAAATGTATGGTTATGACCTTTAGTCGTTCAAACCCTCAATTTGTTAACTATTCAATTAACAATACTTCTTTAAAGCGTATTTTTGAAATCAAAGATCTTGGTGTACTCTTTGACTCAAAACTATGTTTTAACAATCATATTTGTACTATTGTAAATGAAGCCAAAGGTGTTTTAGGGTTCATTAAACGTTGGTCAAAAGAGTTTAATGATCCTTTTATAACGAAACTTCTTTACATTTCGCTTGTACGACCAATACTTGAGTACTGCTCTTGTATATGGTCTCCTCAGCATAAGATTAAACAGGATCGCATCGAGTCTGTCCAAAAGCAGTTTTTAATCTTTGCCTTACGAGGTTTGAATTGGGACCCCATTCAACGTTTGCCCTCTTACCGCAGTAGACTTCTGCTCCTTGATCTTCCATCATTAATCAACCGTAGAACTTCCCTTGGTGTTATCTTTCTACATAAGTTGATTATTGGTGATATCGACTCCATCTTTCTTTTAGGGCGTCTCAAGTTCTCTGTGCCTGGGAGACCAACCAGGTATTTCCGTCCTTTACATTTATCACAGTGCACAACAGATTACTCTCTGCATAATGCTTTATATGTGCTTTGTCAGAATTATAATCATTTTTATAACGTCTTCTCATCTGAACTCTCTCTTCCTATAATAAAATCCTTGCTTTCAGTTCATCTTCGGGAAATCACTGACAGTACCTAGCTATGAGTAGGGGCATAGCCAGCCGGACTGGCAAAATTACCCCCATCGTGGTCAGTGATTTCCCAACTGAAATTACTATCTACTTTTTATTTCTATTTACTTACACTACTAAGTTTAATACGTACTAATTTTGTTTAAGTTTCCTAATAACAAAATCTTTAGTCTTATAGATCCCAGTAATATCACTGACTACTTTTAGCTGTGATCTGGGGCATAGCTAGCCGGTCGGGCAAATAAAATTCCCCCAACGTGTCGGTGATATTATTAGGGTATTTGATGTAATCTTATATAGGCTATCTTATTATTAAATAATATTCTTATGTAAATTCATATATTGTTATTTTTTTTGTTACCTTCTGTTGCACACGTATAGTCAACATAAATAAATAAATAAATAAATAAATAAATAAAATTTTGGTCAGGAGTTTGAGGGAGGGCATCTCCGACCATATAAAGTATATATATTCGTAGGCGAGTGAGTTGAATAGAGGTTCCGTTTTGTTTGTTGTCTGTCTGTCTGTTGGATCAACGATTCCTCGAGCTATAAGAGTACACAGTTAAATTTTGAGTAGGCTGGATGTCTGCAGGCATTGTATTTCTCGGAATCATCCGGATCGGTGACTATATCCTATAGCTCCCATAAGACAAATCGGTTTTAAAAAATGTTTTAGTGGGATAACTTCGACGTTATAAAGTCAGAGACTTGATTTGGTTTCTCCTGAGTTGCACCCAAATACAAAAAGTTAGATTATTTCGCCCTTTGGGGGCGTGGCAAATCGGATAAAATTTATCTTCTACAGTTTTGAAGCTAGAGCATCCATTTGGAAAGTTTCTTTTGGCCTCCCCTTCAGATTGATCAAAAAGTTATGTATCCACGCCTACTTGGGGCGTGGCAAATCGGGAAAGTCTATATGGTCTTAACATAATCCTTCATTTTTGGACACTGTTAAAGCCAGAGACTTGAAACTTAAAACATATATTTGTATCAACCACCCTTAGAAATAAGATAAAAAATTTTCTACGCCCATTAGGGGCATGGCAAATCGGAAAATACTTTCTTCTACACTTTTACACTAGAGTTCCAAAATTGACGAAAGGTTAAGCTCACCGTTTCGACAAAAGGTTTGGTCAAGTCTTATAGGTCAGCTTCAATTCGTTTAGGTTATGTTGCCCTGTCAATAGATGTCTGTTCCAATTGGGGGCGTGGAAATCAGAAAATAAGTGATGCTTTACTAAAACAAGTAAGAAAGCTTAGTCGGGTCTGCCCGACTACGAGATCCCCTGAACCAAGTCCGAGTGATGTTTTAAACAACCTAGCTTACATCTTTTATCTATACATATTACCTCTGCGCGCATATACACATGCACACATACAAACAGGCACACATATACACATGAGGGTTGGAGTTGTTTTTTCGTAGAGTACGGACGCGTTGAGAGTGTGAATTGACAAAATCGACAAAATTATATAAATTGATTGGTGATTCATGTGAAGAAATCAGTGTCAGTACACGTGCTACTAGTGGGCGAAGTGTCCCATCGGTTAAAACGTAGAAATCACTGCGGGCGCACCAGTTTGGAGCGGCGTCCTCAAGTCCGTGGCATAAGGGAGGGGGGCGTCAGCGTCTTCTATGAGTGATTTCCTTTTCTTTTGCAGCAGATTCTTTTTCCCGCATTGTTGGGGAACGCGGGTTGTCTCGCCAAATACACAATACAGCAGTTGCTTTCACTCTAACAGCTGTTAGTAGTGTTGGTAACTGCAGGGCACAACCAGTGACCGAGACTGGGGTCAGTGCATTGTGATCGAATTAGCGAAGCACACCCAATAGTTGGAGAGTATAAGTCCCAAAAGTTAACATACTTCTGGGCTTATATTAAAATCACGCTTAGTTCAAGCTAAGCAGTATGGAAGCCAGAATGGAGGACGAGCTTCAAGCGTTTGCACGTCGTTCCTCGTTGTTGAGATCACCTCAACAACAGCAGAGACGACCCAGCACTGCGAGGACCATCAGCCACCTACGGAAGAGAGAGGCGAGCCAAAAACGTGAAGGCCACGCTACTCCAAAGGGAGCGGCTCTGGAGGGCCTAACGGCGTTGTTCGGCGGCCAAAGGCATATTAATGCCTTAATGAGGGAGGATTGGCTAGACTGGTCAATTGCAAGGCACGGCGGTGAGTTTCTGCAAAAGCGAAATAGAGGCAATAAAGAGCCGAGCCACTGGCGATTCGTGCTGACTCGAAGAAAATGGTGAACCAGCAAGCGGCAGTAATACGCCCAAGAGGTCGAGGGACTTGTAGAGAGCGGAAATCCCCCAAAAAAACCAAGGCACCAGAAGTCAAGCCTTGGGACTCAACAGGAGCACCAAATGCTGCGCGCTGTCCCCAAAAGCCCCAGTCAGGCTGTTCGGCAGAAAAACATTGATAACTGGTCAACAGTTAAAGGACGAAAGCAGGCCACAAAACGGACCAGAGCAGATGCAATTACTCTAACGGGAGTGGATGGCTGTTCTTATGCAGATATGCTTAGAGGCTAAGACGGACCCAGCGCTAAAACACCTAAGTGGCGATGTTCAAGGCATCAGGAAAACGGCAAAGGGCGATCTCCTCCTACGCTTTAACAGGAAACCGGACCATAGCGCGGAAGTGCTGCAAGAAGCTGTAGGCAAGGCCCTGGGCAGCAGAGCAGTTGTAAAAACGCTCACGGAATCGGCCCAAGTGGAAGTCCGCGATCTGGATGAGTCGTAACAAAGGTAGAAGTCCTGGAGGCGGTCAAAACCGTGTTGAAAGAGTCGTCCTTAAAAGACGACGTAGTAAGGTCGCTTCGACCAGCTTTTGGTGGACAACAGAGGGCCACTCTCACTCTCCCAGTGACAAAAGCCAGGGAGCTAATCGAAATGGGAAAGATTAGGATAGGATGGGTCGTATGCCGCGTACGCGATATCGACCAACCGAAACGCTGCTTCAAATGCCAGGATTTTGGGCACATTGCGGCAAACTGCACAAGCAGCGAGGACCTAAAAGGTGCTTGCTTTAGGTGTGGCAAGACGGGTCATGTTGCAAGAACCTGTACCAAGCCACCCAGGTGCGGCCTATGCGCTCGGAAAGGCGAAAAAAATCAAGAGCACGCGACAGGCAGCTTTAAGTGTCCATCGTACCTCGAGGCTGTCCGGAAAATGAAATGTTAAGATTTCTACAGCTAAATCTTAACCACTGCATAGCTGCTCAAGATCTTCTAGAGCAGACTGTTGGGGAAATGAGCATCGATGTTGCCATACTCAGCGAGCCCCACCACTGCAAGACCAGTTGCCAAAGGACATGGTCTGCAGACAGGAACGGCAAGGCTGCGCTGAGGATTTGCGGAGCCCCAACGACCTTACTATCAAACGTAAAGTCGTTTAATGGGTTCGTACGCGCCAGATACGGCAGCCGGTGGATCTACAGCTGCTACCTGGCCCCTAGCTTGCAACTAAGCGAGTTTGAATAAACGAGTCATCGATGACCTCGTAGATGATGCAAGGGGCCGGAAAGTTATCATTGCGGGTGACTTCAACGCCTGGGCAATGGAATGGGGCAGCCAAACGACCAATGCCAGAGGACGGGCGCTACTAGAGAGCTTTGCTTCCTTGGAAGTGGCGCTGCTGAACTCTGGTAACGAATATACTTTTAGCCGTGCGGGCTATGGGTCAGTTATTGACCTAACTTTTGTCAGCTCATCCTTATTCAGCGAAGCAAAGTGGAAACTTTGCGATGCTTACACGGGTAGCGACCACTCGGCTATACTGTGCACAATAGGAGAGCCAGCAGCGAGTACAACAACTCGCTACCGTGAAGCTTACCGCGTAGATTCATTTAATCCAGCTGTTTTTTCGGAGGCTATCCAGTCTCTTGCCACCTCCGGCACCGTAGAAAATAGAGCCTGCCAAATGGTCTCTCAAATAAAGAATGCGTGCAGTTTGAGCATGGCAACGCGTAAGCAATTCCGGCGTCACCAAGTACCCACGTATTGGTGGAATGAGCAGATTGCTGACATTCGACGTACCTGCATCCAAACCAGAAGACGATATCAGCGTGCCCGTGGTAGTCCTTCTTTCGCTGAAAAGCAGTTGGAATACCAACTTGCAAGACGTCAGCTAAAGAAGGCCATACGGGCTAGCAAGCGTGATTACTTCTTGGAACTGTGTGACTCAGCAGAAGTTGACCCCTGGGGCAAAGCTTATAAAACGGTGGTCAAAAGACTTAACGCCGGCAAACAAGCGCAGCCTACTGATTGTTTGGAGTTAAAGTATATCGTGGAAACTCTTTCTCCACGCAGACTAAACTCCATCCAAGTGACAGAGTCGCTGTCACTCATCCGGAGACCATCCAGTCCGATAGATACAGTAACTGTGGACGATATCCTGACTGTTGCTAGAAGCCTTAGGCCCAGCAAAGCGCCAGGCCCAGATGGCATCCCAAACTGCGCACTAAAGCTTGCTCTCGCTTTGCACCCAGGTGCATTCGCGGAGCTTTTCAACGAGTGCCTGACTCAGGAAACTTTCCCTGCAATCTGGAAAGTCCAGAACTTGGTACTTCTTCCCAAGGCAGGTAAACCACCTGAAGAACCATCGTCCTATAGGCCAATCTGCCTTCTGGACAACATGGGAAAGGTTCTGGAGAAGTTGATCTGCTCCAGAATCGAGGCCACGATTGCTAGCGCAGGTGACTTGTCACCGAATCAATTTGGATTCCGCAAGGCCAAGTCAACTACGGATGCGTTGACTAAAGTAGTTGGCCTCGCAACTTCAGCCATCCAAGGCACGAGATGGAAGCATGGGACGAAGAAGTACTGCATCATAGCGACGCTGGATGTGAAAAACGCGTTCAACTCAGCCAGATGGGACAGGATATTGGATGCTCTATATCAATTCCGCATCCCTGAGTATCTCCGTGAGCTGGTAAGGAGTTATTTTAGAGGGAGAACATTAGTTTTCAATTCTAGTGATGGCCCTCAAACTCATGACGTAACAGCCGCAGTACCCCAAGGATCAGTGCTGGGTCCTCTCCTATGGAATGTGATGTATGACGGAGTCCTGCGATTAGAATTACCCGCAGGAACTCACATCATTGGCTTTGCGGATGACGTAGCCGTCGTTACCATAGGAAAGGAACTTAGGGATGCAGAGGAGATATGCAGCGGCAGTATCAAATGCATACAAGACTGGCTGATGAGAGCAGGACTCGAATTAGCGGCGCACAAAACCGAGGCAGTGCTGGTCAGTAGCCGGAAGAAAGTTGAAACGGTCCAGATTAAGATTGGCAACACCACCATTGCTACAAAAAAAGCAATAAAATACCTTAGAGTCATGCTCGACACAAGAATGACGTTCCGTGAACATCTGGAGTATATCCATGAGAAAGCAGCTGGATCCTGTAGAGCACTCTCAAGAATCATGCTGAACACACGGGGACCTAAACAACCTCGACGCCATCTTCTGATGAGTGTTACGAGGTCCATCATTCTTTACGCCGTATCAGTATGGTCAAAAGCGATGGCTACTCCAAGCTACAGCCGAGGTATACGAGCCACCTACCGCCTATGTGCTATTCGAGTCAGTTGCGCGTTCAGAACAGTCTCTGATGATGCAGCACTCGTTATAGCTGGAATGCTCCCAATTGAGGAATTGGTCATCGAATCGGATGAATTAAATAGAGGCAACAACAGCGAGACCACACGCATCAGCAATGCTAGGAGCACGGAGAGAACTCTCAGCATTGCTCGATGGAAAAAGAAAGTGGGATGAGTCGTCAAAAGGACGCTGGACACACAGGCTTATCCCGGAACTGGCGCCGTGGATAAATCGTAAGTATGGAGAAGTAAACTTTTATCTTTCGCAGATCCTAACTGGACACGGATGTTTCCGGAGCTACCTGCTCCGTTTTGGCCACGACAACACAGATGAGTGTTCCTGGTGCGGCGAAGGAATCGTGGAAGACGCAAACCACATTGTCTTCGAGTGTGGACGATTCTCCGCAGAGAGGCGACAGCTGGAGGAAGCAGTGGGTCAATCCATCAGGAAAAACAACCTGGTGTCGATTATGCTGGATTCTCAGGAAGCGTGGCGCTCAACCAGTGTCTTCGCGGCATTGGTTATGACGGAGCTCCGCAGGATCGAGAGGACCAGACGACGAGCCGAGTAGGACTCAGGTGGCGCAAAGCGCCTGCGAAGCATTGCTTTGCGGCCGTCCCGCTGGCATCATGCGCTACCCGTTCCTGTAAACTCCATTTTTAAATTTTAAGATATAAACGAATACAAAAAAAAAAAAAAAAACAAGTAAGAAAGCTCTAGTCGGGTCTGCCCGACTACGAGATCCCCTGAACCAAGTCCGAGCTGATATTTTAAACAACCTAGCTTACATTTTTTATCTATACATATTACCTCTGCGCGCATATACACATGCACACATGCACACATACACACATGCACACATATACACATGCACACATTTGTATACACATGCACACATGTACATACCATGCACACAGAAACGCGCGCCGATTACTGTGTAGTTCATTTGAATGTATGTGTGCACACGTACAGGCTGCTGCCGCGTGCTTATACAATGTTTCCTTTAATAACTTCTGTATTACTTAACGGATTTGAATGCAATTTTCTGCATTGAATGCTATTAATTTATTAAAAATACGGTTTTCTTTAAAAAATTTGAAAAAATTAAATTGTGGCTTTGATAATTTTTTTTTTAATAAATTTTTTTTGTAAAATGTGGAGCCGGTATCCAAAATATGAAAAAATAGAAAATGTATTTTATTTATAAAAAGCTAAAAACAAAATTTGGTAGCTGTAGCTAAAAATATGTAAAAGATATGGTCAAAAAACTGAATCTTGATAACATTGAAACGGAAAAATGTATCGAATATCTAAAACAAACTCGATATTTTCGCTGTATACACAGACCATCATGCAAAATTTGAAGTCTCTAGCTCTTATAGGTTCTGAGATCGACGCGTTCATACATACGGACAGATGGACAGACGGACGGACAGACAGACGGACAGGGCTAAATCGACTCAGCTCGTCACCCTGATCAAGAATATATATACTTTGTGGGGTCTGCCACGCCTCCTTCTGCCTGTTACATACTTTTTGCAAAACCATTATACCCTGATTTCCCATTTTCAATGGGTTCAGGGTATAAAAACACAGGCACGCATATACACATGCACACATATACACATGAACACATATACACGTGCACACATATTCACATGCACACATATACACATGCACACATTTGTATACACATTCACACATATACATGCCATGCACACAGAAGCACGCGCGCCGATTACTGCGTAGTTGATTTGAATGTATGTGTGCACACGTACAGGCTGCTGCCGC
Organism: Drosophila gaucha; assembly: GCA_035045545.1. NCBI lineage: Eukaryota > Metazoa > Arthropoda > Insecta > Diptera > Drosophilidae > Drosophila > Drosophila gaucha. The sequence goes on from JAWNOY010000026.1 coordinate 14,587, forward strand.
GTGCTTTTACAATGTTTCCTTTAATAACTTCTCTATTACTTAACGGATTTGAATGCAATTTTCAGTATTGAATGCTATGAATTTATCGAAAATACGGTTTTCACTAAAAGATTTGAAAAAATTAAATTGTGGCTTTGATAATTATTTTTTTAATAATTTTTTTTTATGAAATGTGAAGCCGGTATTCAAAATATGAAAAAATAGAAAATGTATTTTATTTACAAAAAGCTAAAAACAAAATTTGGCAGCTGTAGCTAAAAATATGTAAAAGATATGGTCAACAAACTGAATATTGATAACGTTTTAAATCGATATCATTGAAACGGAAAAATTGATCGAATATCTAAAACAAACTCGATATTTTCGCTGTATACACAGACCAATTAATAGCATTCAATGCAGAAAATTGCATTCAAATCCGTTAAGTAATACAGAAGTTATTAAAGGAAACATTGTAAAAGCACGCGGCAGCAGCCTGTACGTGTGCACACATACATTCAAATCAACTACGCAGTAATCGACGCGCGTGCTTCTGTTGTGTGCATGTGTATATGCGTGCCTGTGTGTATATGTGCATGTGTGTATGAGTGCATGCATATATGCGCGCAGAGGGTAATATATATAGATAAAAGATGTAAGCTAGGTTGTTTAAAACATCAGCTCGGACTTGGTTCAGGGGATCTCGTAGTCGGGCTGTGACCCGACTAGAGTTTTCTTACTTGTTATTTTATTTTTTAGGTAAAACCGTATTTTCAATTAAATAAATGAAATTAATGCTAAAATTAGAATTAAAATCCGTTTAGAAACATAGAAGTTATTATTCAAAACATGTTGTCAATCGGCAAAAGCACGCGGCAGCGAGCGGCAATACGTATATACGTGTGCACACATAATTTAAAATGTGTGCATTATTCTTTGAATTTTGTTTGTTAAATCGCAATTTCAGTTGCATTGTAATTCTCGCCGCTGCTACTTTAGTGGTGTTTTTGTCACTGGCGGCTTGCAAGCGAGGAGTCGCAGGTTCAATTCCCGCTACTGTCAACATTTTTTGTTCAAAAACAAATTTTTTTTGTTTACTGTTTTGTTCATATCTTTTTGAATTTATGTAAAAATGCAACCTCGAACAAAGGTTCAGGGGATCTCGTAGTCGGGCAGTCCCGACTAGAGCGTTCTTACTCGTTACATATTACATTTTTACATACACATTTGTGCCCTTTACTTCTCTCCTCATTGTGAGTTCTAAGTTTTAAGCGACGAATAATTCCAGACGAAAATATCAATTAAAGAAGCAGAACATATAGAATGTAAAACACAAAGTCTTATTATTATTTTGAGCGTTACTGGATAATTCTAATACGAGTCTCTACCTTCAAGGATGTCCAAATGCTGCGCGTTCATACAGACAAACAGGCAGCAAGACGGACATTGCACAAATCCAATATACTGTTTTCACTTTGTGATCGAGTATAATTATTCAAGTCTGTCGGTCATCAAACAAAATTCCAATCCCAACAAGAAAGCTCTAATCGGGAAAGCCCGACAAGGAGATTCCCTAAGCCACCTCCAAGGTGATGTTTTAAATGATCAAGCTTACATCTTTTATGTTGCCATGTGGCCTGGCCGGCTGAGCAGTGAAGCAACAAACTTTGAACGGATAAGTCCAAAATCACATTTCTGTGGGTGGATCAGGCTCCACAAAGAATATTCGGCACAACTAAATATAGGCAACAACTTAGACTTGACATATGGAATATATATTCATGAATCGCACCCCCATACAAAAAAATATTGCATTTATAGCTACGCCATTTGGGGCGTGGCAAATCGGGTAAAAATATATCTTCTACAGCTTTGAAGCTAGGGCATGCAAATTTAGAAAGTAGTCTAGTTGTGACCTCCCCTTCAGATTGATCAAAAAGTTATATATCCACGCCGACTTGGGGTGTGGAAAATCAGGAAAGTCTATATAGTGCTTATCATAAATTCTCAAATATTTTAGATGCTGTTAGAGCCAGAGGCTTGAAATCTAAAATATATATTTGTATCAACGACCCCGTAATTATGATTTCGACCTAGAAAAAAAGATATAGCATATTATTTACATATATAAATATATTTATCGCATTTGGGATAGCGTTGCAAATCGGATAAGCCATAACTTCTACAATTTTATACACAGAGTCCCAAAAATTAACAAAAACGTTAGCCTTGCGTTTCTACAAAATTATGAAGAATTGTATATCAGCTTCTTTGGGGCTTGGCATGTCGGAGAAAACTATATCTTTCTAAGTTTTATATGTACAGCTTCAAAATTTGATATATAGGTTACTGTTGTCCTGATCAACAGATTGACTAAAAATGATATATATCAACTTGTTGGGGGCGTGGCAAGTCAAAGAAAACTAAATCTATCAATCTATCTGTTTGTAAATGATACAAATGCAAGGGTATTACCAAACTTCGGCATGGCCGAAGTTCGCCCATCCCTCTAGTTTTTATTTTTTTTATGAGTATTCATTTGCGATCCATCCACAGGGGACAATAAGCGAATTATATTAATAAAGTATCTAGCATGACCGATGATTATATGCATTGAAATTTTAACATGTTGACGTATGTTTGTAGTATGAAATACAAAATTGAAAATATACATTTACAATGTGTCTAATAGAGTGTGCCGCAGTTGCATCAACGGGGGACGTGCAGCTCTTTCAGGAGGCGACGAATCACCAGTCTATTTCTGGTCTGAAGGGTACGTCCTGGGGGTGGCATCTTTTTAGACGCCTGGTGTGTGTGCTGTTATCCAGCAGCTTCAGCGCCAGTTGGTTATTATGGCTTTGAAGCCTGGAGCGGTGTCGAAATCATAATAACGGATATCTTTCGTGATCGACGGTACGTCAAGGTCTCTGTGAATTATTGAGCTCCGCCCGTGGGGAGGTGCGCCAGTCAACCTGCGGGTTAGCTTGTTTTAAAATTGCTGCGGGACTTCAACGTTTGAAGTTGACCCCGTGCCCCAGAGCTGAATGCAATAGGAAAATATTGGTCTTAGAATGATTTTGCAGAACAGCACTTCTGTCGAGCAGCCATTGCATCTTGGACGACTTCAGATCCAGCTGCGATCTTTTAGCCTTGAGATGAGCTTGCCAATTTAAGCGTCTGTGAAGGGTGAGGCCTAGTTGTTTCACCTTATCTACGGTAGGGATGAGCGTCCCATGGAGGCTGACTGGGGGCAATTTAGCCTTGGAGTGGCGAACGTCATGTGCAATGACTTTTCTGTATTGACAGAGATATTCCATCTCAACAGTCTTGGCTGGAGCAGGTCAAGCTGGTCCTGGATGATTTTGGAGGCCACCCAACGGCCCGAAACCGAAGTAACGAAGGCAGCGTCGTCCGCATATGATACAACCGAGAGTCGGTAATGTTGCAGCACAGGCAAGTGTGCGGTGAACAGAGTGTAAAGAATGGGGTCCAGCACATTTCCCTGTGGGACAACCGTTCCGACGCACTCAATCCTTTAGTTGGCAGCTCTCACACCTAACGAAGAAGCGTCTGCTAGCAAGGTATGACTTCAGAACCATGAAGTATGGGGCAAGTAGGAGCAGTTTTATTTTATGCAGAAGCCCCTAATGCCCCAAAAAGACAGCGGAGGCGTAGTGCCTATCCTCGAAGGCGCAGAGCACCTTCTGGACAATGCGGTGGCATTGCTCCGTAGTGCCGTGATGTTAACGAAAGGCAAATTGATGCTCTGGGGTTGTTGCCTTCTTTTAATAACGGCAATTTTCTGGCTAAAAGTACTCTTTCGATTACGTTCGAGAGAATTGCCAATAAGCTTATTGGACGGTACGAGATCTTCGTCGGGTTGGTTGGCCAAACGAGTGGGTGGTCAGGTTAAGGGTTTTAATGAGGGCAAGTCCCTTAGGGTTGTTTACAAAAGAACTCCACCACGTATGCTTCGAATTAAAATCGCCAACAGCCAAAAACCTTGGTCCGAAGCTGCTCAGGTTTTGAAAGAACATTTGTGTGTCTACTGCATGTCTTGGAGGGACATAGCAGGAAGTGATGGTAATACTGCCAATGGAAGTGGCAATATGAAGTGTTGACGTTTGAAGCCACGGAAGAAGAAGCTGTGTGTTTTCGGTGTATTGAAGCCTGGATTTAAAAAGAATGCCAGCACCGCTTCTGGCATTCCAACTGGGGTGATTAGCCTGAAAGAGATCGTAACCGTTGATTTAAAAAAATGATTGGCTGAGGTGGGTTTCAGATATTAGCATAATGTCGACATTGTTCCTTTTGAGGTACAAGTCTACCTCTGGCCTACAGCGGTATTTAGCTTCAGTACCGTTAGGAGCACGAGCTGCTGTGGGACGATGCTTGCCTTGCTCTCTACGCTGCTTGACTACCTTATAGACTCTGCGCCCTTTATGTGATTTGCACCGCAATTGACGCACTCAGGGGGCTGGTCCTTGTCTTTTGGGCACTTGCCTGGCTCAAGGTAGTGCACTTGACGCATCTAGGAAGCTTTCTTCAGTTGTTTTTAGTGTGATTGAATTCCTGACACTTGTAGCATTGGGGAACGTCATTGTTCTTCTTTGGGGGCTCGATCGCTACGATGGGGTTGCAGAGGCGTTTCACAAGGAAAACAACTTTGGTGTTGGTCGCTGGCTCCAAGTCGATGAAGAACACATGGCATGGAGGTCTTAGACAGGCGGAGTTTAGCGTTTGTTAAGTGGCGCACGTTGTGCCCAAGCTTGGCCAGCTCATCACGAATGAAGTCCAATGGGGTGCTGTGATGGCAGTCCTAATGCTCTTTCCTGCTTGAGTTGGTAAGTGTGGAAAAAGATCTTGCTTGCCTCTAGGGCGCATACCAAATTCCTGAAGCTTCCAATACTGGAGGTCATAACGCAAACTTGGCTGCCTCTGCCTGCCTTGTATGTGAAGTCATCACTTCCAATATCATTTTCTACAAGATATCCATTCTAGTTACGTTGTGCACGTGGGAGATGAAGAGGAGGTGTCTTCTGGGTATTTGATAGAGGAGCGGTGGAGGGCTCTTGTTCAGCAGTTGGGACAGTTTGTTGGTTGTCAACAGTTCGGGCGAGTAGGGCAAATCGGTTTGGGCTAATAGAGTGAGATCTAGTTTTTTGGTACATTACTAGAAGTAGTATGTACCAAAGAAGACTTGATCGAATCTGGCAATGAACGATTTCGATTCTTAGCCTTAAACTTATGAACAATTATATGTGGAGACTAAAATTTAGGATCACATATAATTGGAAACATTTCCACCAGCACGTTGATTTTAACAGATGCAATTTCACGTGGAGTCGAGAAATTGAGTTTTGAAATTAATACAGTGGTAGCGGAGTTACTCGAAATATAAGCAGTTACTGACTCTATTAGAGTATGTTAATGTGGGGATGGTAGAAACTTGCAGAGGATCTGTTGTGTCACTCACACATCACGTCGGAATTCAACAGCATCCTTGTCACTGTTTGGGCCCGGTAAAGTTTCCGGGTCAATGGCTCCAGCAATAGGAATTGGAGAAGAAGGACCAGACAGTACGTGGGAGTGGCATCGTGGTATCGACAATTTGTCCCAGACTTTGCAACAACAGTGCATCCCCTCAATGCATTTCTTAAAAAATGCGTTAAGTGGGAGTGGACAAAGGAACGGCAAAAGGTTTTGATACTGTCAAAGCCAAATTAACAGAATGACCAGTGTTGTCATGACCAGATTTCTCCAAGACATTTTGTTTGCAATCGGATACAAGCAACTATGGGCTAAGAGCGATAGTGACATCAGCAGAGGATGGGGAGCGCGTCATATCGGATGCCACAAGAACACTAAATAGGGCGGAGCGGAATTATTCTGCCACCAATAAAGACTGTCTGAAAAACCAAGGTCATATCTGGAAGGATACTATATCATAATGATAACGGATCACATGGCGTTGAAATGGCTCAACTCTATTGAGAGCCCATCAGGCAGGATTGCCGGATGGGCATTGGAGCTGCAACAATTTGACTTCGAGGTCAAATGCAGAAAAGGAAATTTGAATGTCGTGGTAGACGCACTATCGCGTCAGCCACTGAACGGGGCGACATGTCGTGTACTAGTGGACACTGAGGGGCAGGCGAGCGAGCAGTGTCCATGGATACAGAAGCTGCGGCGGAAGCTGGAATTGAAGCCCCAGAAATTCCGGACTATGTCGAAGAAGCTGGAGAAATTTATGGGCATATTCCACATCAGGCCGGGCACGAGGATATGGCTGCATGGAAACTGTGCGTACAAAGAGGATAGCGAGCACAAGTTTTAAAAGAAAACCATGCAGAGGCAGCGGAACACCTAGCAAGTCGAAAAACAATAGTAAGGGTGGCAGCTCGCTACTATTGACTCCTGCTGCACAGGGATGTGAGCGCATATGTGCAGCAATGCGAGCTGTGCCAGCGCTATAAACCGAGCCAATGCAAGGCGGCTGGCAAGATGCTGGCACAAATCCCTGAGGAGCCGTGAGCCACCGTTTGCGTCGATTTTGAGGGACCTTTGCCGAGGTCCAAGCATGGGAACACCATGCTGTTAGTTTTCATAGACTGATTCTCCAAATGGACGGAGATGGTGCCACTTCGAAGTGCTAACACAGCGGCGCTGCAGAAAGCATATAGAGAACGGATCTTGGCATGATTTGGAGCACCGAAAGAATTCGTCGCAAACAATGGTACGCAGTTTACCAGTCGCGCATTCAAAACGTTTCTGGAGGAGCTTAGGGTGAGGCATCAGTTAACGGCACCATATACGCTGCAAGAAAGCCCGACTGAGCGGGCACATCATACAGTCAAAACGATGATTGCGCAATTTGCCGGAAACAACCAGAGATGCTGGGACGAGACTATGCCTGAGTTGACTTTGGCAGTCAAAAACTTTGTCTCAGTATAGACTGGTAATACCGCAGCATTTCTGACACAGGGACGAGAGCCGAGGCTGCCCAAAGCACTGTACGACGTGGTAACAGTGGGCACCGGACAGGCCACGCTAAGTCCAACAGAAAAAGCGACTAAGTTGTTGGGGTCTGCCACGTGTCTGATGATTTCCCATTTTCAATGGGTTCAGGATATAAAAAAATGGAGAGCGAACACTCAATCAGAAACATCAGCTTGGGTATTACAAAATCCACTGAGAAAAGTGGAAATTTTTGAAAATATAAATTTTAAATAATCGGAATAACGCGATCATAAAAAGGCAGCTAGTTTTAACACAGTTAAGGTAACGCTCGCTGCCGAATATGGCTCCGCTGGAAAGCAAGTGTAAAAACGTCACTCGCGTGAGAATGCGAACAAGAGCAAAGTGCACGCACAAGCGCATGCAAAAGGCAACATGCATAACGGACAACAACAAAATCTAATGCGACGATTAGTGCAGACAATAACAAAAGACCACCAATACACATGTGACCTAATGCGAAAGACAACTTGCTAATCGGCCGACAACAAAATCTAAGGCGGCGAGCAAGTGCAGACAACAACAAAAGCCCACACCAATACATATATGACCTAATGCAAACGGCAGCCGGAACCGGCAACAACAAAATATTGGGTACCAGTAAAGAGTTACTGCAAACATTTAGCCTGCACTGTTGCCCAAAAACAATGCAAGTTTAAAGGGAAAACCGACAATTCGGCACGCATAGCAACAGGGGATTCAGCAATAAGGCGAGGCTTCAAGAAAAGTGCGACAGATAGAAAGAGAAAGCTTAGAGGAACCGCTAGACGCCAACACCCACACACACGGCCGCGCTGCATCCTCAGGGTATAAAAGGGGCCCGCAGGCATGTGCTCGGTCTATTTGGTATATAGAGCACGCAACACCCTAAAGCTAGGAAGCAGGGGCCGGCGCCCCGAACTACGGAGTCGGTAAGGTCAATCCCGGCCAATCCTCGCCTGTTGGCCAGCGTCTCTGCTAGAGCTGCAGACGGACGACGAGAAGGCTGGGTGCGACGCCGGTGAGACGCCGGAGAACGACGTGGAGATTGAAACGGCTCCCGGCATATTTGGCGATCTGGCCATCGCCTGGACACCGGCAAGCTCAATGAGCAGCAGGGACGGTGGAGCAAGCGGAGGGTGGTCGACGACCCGGTCAGACGACGAAGAGGAGCGGCCGGAACACCAGCAGCTGCAGCAATGACGAAGAAGATATGTACATATATTAAAAGTATATTGGCGTAAAATACTTCATTCTACTTACCGCAGGGAAGTAAAAGGGTGAGTCGGCTCTATGAGATAGCGGAAGCTGGAAAAGGTAAATGGAAACGGTTGTAGTATTTTACAGGTGGAGTGGAAAATATGGAACAACACTTACCTTTGCACACAGCGTGGTTTGCACAATTAGCTGATCGCAACAACAGCGAATTGCTGTTAAAAGCTGAACACGTTTAAATGCTTCACAGTACTACTTGCTGTTAACAGCGGGCGCTCAAATGCGTCACGGCACTGCGGGCGCATAAATGCGCTGGCAAGCGGACGCTTGCTCGACACCTTGGCGAGAAGACTTAAGCACGAATGCATAGTGCTTTCCCAAAGGAAGTGGGGATTGTGAGGAGCCGTATGACAGCGCATTTGGATATATAAATACATATGAGTATATATATTGTGGGCTCAGCTCCTCACAACAAACTCCATAATGCGACCCCCGCAACGAAAAACGACACAGAAAGACACATGAGTTGCTGTCTGTCGCACTCGGCTATTCAGCAATGGGCTCGTTTTACACACAAAGACGAGCCACGACCAGTTAGCCGAAGGGCCGTTCGCCACTGTGCAGCGATAGCTGACGCAGTCGCGATCACGCCAGACATACAGTGGCGCCACGATAACGGGACTTCGGTGGATAGAATATTCTGGATGATCACGCGATGTCACCGTTAGCTGGACACGAGCACCATAAGCAGGCCCCGTTCTAGCATGTGAAGCAGGGCCTGCCGCTGGCATATAAAAGAGAAATGCAGCTGACGGCCGGGGATAGCAAAATTACGAGTGAAAGTGAAAAGACGTCAAAGTGCAAGTCAACGCGAGTGTCAAGGAAAAGTGAGGAAAAGAAGTACATCAAAAGACACCGAAGGAAATCTCTCCAGAAGAACATTCAGCATCAACTGCCACCAAGAAGGACATAGTTGGGCAGCTCTAGCAGATAGGGAGCTTTGGCGAATCTTGGAGTGTGTGCGTGCTATTAACGGCGTAGCCGTGTGTTCTCGAAGTGAGTACGCTGTCTCTTGCGAATATGTAGGAGCCCGAGGTGAATCCAGCAGTAGGAGAACCTGTATGAAATCCGTGCGGATCGCCGGAGTATACAGAAGCGTATCATGGCGATAACCTTTAGTACCCAGAGCGAATCCCTTGTGTGCAAGAGAGACGTATCGCACTCAGAAAGCCGGAGTGGCTCGTAAATAGCGAATCACGCAGCCGGTAGCACGTAGCAGGAGTACCTCAGGCAGGATAAACCGAAAATGTAAAAAATACATACAAATAAACCAATCGAAGTACAAAATATGCCGCTCAAACTTAAACATAACCAAGACTTATTATTGTCGCAGGTGCCTACAAATATAAATATTGTTGGCACGAACACACAGCCGACTGATCTCAGTCCGGCATAGACTCGGGATAACCGAAGTTCGTTACAATATAAAAGTTGTAAACTAGATTGTATAAAACACCACCTCGAACTTGGTTCAGGGGATCTGACTGATTGTTAAATAACTTCGGTTCTAGATCTAGTTTCTTAATGCAATTTTCAGTACATAATACTAAAATTCAAATGTGTATATATGCGAAGCCCCAACTTCCTAGTATTTTAAATACTTTTTTTTCCACATTTTGAGCTAATCGGGGAGGTATCCAAAATCTGAAATGTTAATAAATATTTTCATCACAGAAACCTACGTAGTCAATTTGGTGTCTCTATCTATTATAGTCTTAAAGTATAGCTTAGAAACTAAGTCAAAGTATCGATTGTTATCTATAATAAGGAAAAAGGATGAGATATCAAAAAAAAAACAAACTTGTACTGCGTATGGTATACAAGAATATACATTTTAAATTTCAAATCTCTACCTTTTGTGGTCTACGAGATCACGGCGTTCATAAGGACGACAGACAGACAGACGGACATGGCTAGATCGATTCAGCTCGTCGTCCTGATCAAGAATATATATACCTTCATGGGGTCTGCCACTTCTCCTTCTGCCTGTTACATACATTGTCACAAAACCACTATACCCTCTAATTCCATTATCAATAGGTTCACAGCATAATAAAACAAGTAAGAACGCTTCAGTCGGGTCTGCCCAAGTCCGAGCTGATGTTTTAAACTACCTAGCTTACATATTTCATCCATACATATTACCCTCTGCGCGAACATACACACGCACACATATACCCATGCATACTCAAGCATGCGCGCCGATTACTGGGTAGTTGATTTGAATGTATGTGTGCCCACGTATAGAGAAAATGCTAGGCTGCTGCCGCGTGCTTTTGCCAATTGACAAAATGTTTTCTTCAATAACTTCTGTGTTGCTAAACGGAGTTAAATCAAGTTCTCAGCATTTAATGCTTTTATTTTATTAATAATACGTTTTTGCCTAAAAAATTTAAAACAAGTAAGAACGCTCTAGTCGGGTCTGCCCGACTACGAGATATCCTGAACCAAGTCCGATTCGGTGTTTGAAACAATCTAGCTTACATCTTTTATCTGTACATATTACCCTCTGCAAGCACACACACAGTCACACATATACATACACAAGCACGCGCGCCGCTTACTGCGTACATGATTTATCGGCTGCGCTTGGGCTGCATTCTGGGCAGCATTATGAGAAATTGATTGTTAAATAACTTCGGTTCTAGATCTACTTTCTTAATGAAACTTTCAAGACATGATATTGACATCGTTTTTTCCACTTATGGGGCTAATGGGGGGAGGTATCCAAAATTCAAAAAGTTTGTTATCTGTATTTGCATCACAGCAACCTACATAATCAATTTGGTGTCTCTTGTATTAAGGTCTTTAAGTTATAGCTTAAAAACAAAGTCAAAATATCGATTGTTATCGATAATAAGGAAATAGGATGAGTTATCGAAAAAAAAAAAAAACTTGTACTGCGTATGGTATACAAGAATATATCTAAAATTTCGAATCTCTAGCTTTTGTGGCTTACGAGATCACTGCGTTCATACGGACGGACAGACGGACGGACGGACGGATGGACAGACGGACAGACGGACATGGCTAAATCGACTCAGCACGTCGCCCTGATCAAGAATATATATACTTTATGGGGTCTGCCACGCCTCCTTCTGCCTGTTACATACATTTTGCAAACGATTATTCCCTAATTTCTAATTTTTAATGGGTTCAGGGTATAAAAACACTTTCGTTACTTACCCACAATATTTAGATAGACCGAGTGGCCGATGGGTGGTGTTGTAGAGATCTGGCATTCATATATACCAGAATCCTTGCGTTGGGCGTAACGTATGCGCAGTGTCCAGTCTTCGGCATGCGGCGAATGCATCGCTTCAAAGCGCTGATCTGATGTGTATGTATACCGGCCTACGGTTAGGAGATGTATATCTCGATGCCTGACCCATGATACCTGACAAAATATTGCACAAAAATAAGATTGATAGTTATTTTATTTATTAGAAAACTGTGTACTATTACTATTATTTTCTTTTAATAAAATGCTATATGTTTTAAGGTAATATAATGAAAATATGAGGCTGGTCCGAGACATAAAACGTTTTATAGAAAATTGAATTTGTATCTCCTATAATTGAGGATATACAAAAGATGATTTTTATTAAACATTAACTGCTTCTTCTCACGCCCATTGGCAGCGTGCCAAATAAGAATAAAATAAAAGTAGTAAGAACGCTCTAGTCGGGACTGCGCGACTACGAGATCCCCTGAACCTTTGTTCGAGTTGGCATGATGACATACATACAGAAAAATCTGAATGCAACAGTAAAAAAAATTTGCTTTTGAACAAAAAATGTTGACAACAGCGGGAATTGAATCTGCGACTCCTCACATGCAAGCCGCCATAGCAACACACTCTTCATATCGTTCTTAGTGACAAAGACGCCACTAAAGTAGCAGCGGCGAGAATTCCAATGCAACTGAAATTGCGATTTAACAAATTAAATTTAAGAATGCACACATTTGTATGTATGTGTGCACACGTATAGACAATGTGCACTGCACGCGTGTTGGCGCTCGCTGCCGCGTGCTTTTGCCAATTGACAAAATGTTTTGTTAAATAAAACAATAAAATAAAACATTTTCAGCATTGAATTCTTTCATTTTACTAAAAATATGGTTTTAAGTTAAAAATTTAAAAATTTTAATTTGTAGCTAGAATAATTTTCTTTTTCAAATTTATTATTTAAAATTTAAAAATTATTAAAATGGAGTTGGTATCCAAAATATAAAAAAAGAAACTGTATTTTATTTACAAGCAGCCAAGTGCAAAATTGGTGACTATAGCTAAAAAGATGTAAAAGATATGCTAAAAACTGAATCTTGATAAAGTTATTAATCGATATCAGTGAAACAGGAAAGTTATCGAATATCAAAAATAAACTCGATATGCACGCTGTATACATGGACCTTCGAGAAAATTTCAAGTCTCTAGCCTTTATAGGTTTTGAGATCGACGCGTTCATACATACGGACAGACAGACGGACAGGGCTAAATCGACTCAGCTCGTCACCCTGATCAAGAATATATATACATTATGGGGTCTGCCGTGCCTCCTTCTGCCTGTTACATACTTTTTGCAAAACCATTATACCCTGATTTCCCATTTTCAATGGGTTAAGGGTATAACAAGTAAGAACCTTCTAGTCGGGTCTGCTCGACTAGGAGATCCCCTGAACCAAGTCCGAGGCGGTATTTTAAACAATTTAGCTTACATCTTTTATTTGTACATATTACCCTCTGCGCGCACATACACACTCACACATATAGATACACATCCACGCTCGCCGCTTACTGCGTAGATGATTTAGCGGCTGCGCTTGGGCTGCATTTTGGGCAGCATTATGAGAAATTGATATTTAAATAACTTCGGTTCTGGATCTCCTTTTCTAATGAAATTTTTAGGATATATTGTTGACATCTGAAGGTGCATTTATACGAAATCCCAACTGCATAGCATTTGAAATACGTTTTTTTCCACTTTTGGGGCAAATGGGAGAAAGTATCCAAAATTTAAGTTATAGCTTAAAAACAAAGTCAAAATATCGATTGTCATCTATAATAAGGAAAAAAGAAGAGTTATCAAACAAAATAAATAAATTTGTACTGCGTATGGCTTATAAGAATATATATCTAATATTTCAAATCTCTAGCTTCTGTGGTTTTCGAGATCACTGCGTTCATACGGACGGACAGACGGAACTGGCTAGATCGACTCAGCTCGTCGCCCTGATCAAGAATATATATACTTTATGGGGTCTGCCGCGCCTCCTTCTGCCTGTTACATACATTGGCACAAAACCATTATACTCTGAATTCCCATTTTCAATATGTTGAGGGTATAACAAAACTAGAGGGATGGGCTAACTTCGGCCATGCCGAAGTTTGGTAATACCCTTGCAATTGCTAAGTATATAAATACAGTTTTTTCTGATTTGCCACGCCTTCAACAATTGGATATATATAATATTAGGCCAATCTATTAAGCAGGGCAACAGTAACCTATATATCAAATTTGGAAGCTCTACCTATAAGACTTTGGAAAATATAGTTTTCTTCGATTTGCCACGCACCCAAGAGGCGGATATATATAATTTTTCTTAATTACGCCCCCAAAGGGCGTAGCTATATACTCAATATCTTTTTGGATGGGGGTACGATTCATGAGTATACATATATTCCAAATTTGAAGTCTGAGACTTCAATAGCGCCTAAGTTATCCCACTAAAACATTTCTTAAAACCGATCTGTCTAATGGGAGCGATAGGATATAGTCGTCCGATCACGATGATTACGAGATGTTCATGCCTGCAGCACATTCCAGCCTATGTGCAAAATTTCAGTTCTATAGCTCTGATAGTCTCGGAGGAAATTGCGTTGATCCAGACAGACGGACAGACGGACATGGCTATATCAACTCAGCTCGTCTTGCTGATCAAGAATATATATACTTTATATGGTCGGAGATGCTTCCTTCTCTGCGTTGAAAACTTCTGACCAAAATTATATACCCTTTTTGCAAGGGTATAACTAGAGGGATGGGCTAACTTCGGCCATGCCGAAGTGTTGTTATATCCTTGAAATTGTAATGGACATAGATATAGTTTTCTCTGATTTAGCACGCCCCCAACAAGTGGATATATATAAGTTTTAGTCAATTTTGAGCAAGGCAACAGTAAGCTTTATATCAAATTTTGTAGCTGTACTTATAAAACTTTGGAAAATATAGTTTTCTCCGATTTGCCACGCCCTTAATATTAGCGTATCTAAATATAATTTTTATTTTCGAAAGAGGCTGGGATACACGAGTACAGCTTCCAAATTTTAAGTATTAGACTTCAATAGCGCCGAAGTCATCGCAGTATCCTATAGGATATAGTCATCCGATCCGGATGATTTCGGGATATACAATGCCTGCAGCAGATTGCAGCCTATGTGCGAGTATCGATCAAAAAGATATATATCCACGTCTGCTGTGGGCGTGGCAAATCAATAAAGTCTATTTGATATCAACATAAATACTCTAATATTTTGGGTGCATATATAGCTACGCCCATGAGGGGAGTATCAAATCCGTAAAAATTTTTTTTTTTTTTAATTTTTCATCTAGTTACCCTAAAATTGAAATAACGTTTGGCAAAAACATAAAATATTTTATATATTAGCCTTTTTAGGGCGTGGCCTCTCTTTTGCATCACTGGTTGTCAGTTGCTAACGTAAAAAATAGGAAAACAATGTTGTTGGCTGTGAAAAAAAAAATTTACTTTTGCTAATACTTAGAAAGCGAAATAAAGACATCGGTTGGCCGGCAGGCAATTAATTAATTATTATAATGGAAAAAGGAATATCCATAGCAAATGTTGAGGAAACCAAGCAAATTGCATCAATTGCTGAGTCGAGAGCAAGAATTATCATTTTTGCAGCCCTCGGCACAGCACACGTCCCAACCACTGGGTGTAGCAATAGTACTACGTGCACAGTGACTTCGTCTAACTCCTACGATGGGACCGCTTTAGCAATTACATCCTCTTTAAGTGGATGCATTTGCTCCAACCCAATTCCATCGAATAGCAATAGTATGGTTGCGTGTAAAGCAGCACAAAGTGCTCCAGATAAGGGCATCATGCTGCGTCCCTTAGCCTGGCAGACTCCCAATGTTAAACGCAAACTTTCACCACGTCCTGCTATGGATGACAACAAAAAAGGCAAAATAGCTCATGCCAATTTAGCAAATAATACACCCAGCAGGGCTATTTCCAACATATCTAGCAACCGTTTTGCAATACTGGCAAATGAAGAAACGGATGACAAGCAGACGCATTGGCTGACGAAATGGAAATTGACCAAAACACAACAAACCAAAGAAGAGTACCCAGGTTGCACAAACCGCCCCCTGTCACCATCGAGAATGTTTCAGATGTGAACAGGACGGAAGCCGATCTGGATCTAATCATTGGTTCTTCAAAGTACACGTTACGTATTGGACGTAACAGGTCAGTAAAAGTATACGTTGGTAGCTCCAACTTATATCGAGTCCAAGTGCGTTATCTTAAAGAAAACAAGTAAAAACTCTCTAATCGGGACTGCCCGACTACGGAATCCCCTGAACTTTTGTTCGAGTTTACATTTTTACATACAGAGACAGTAAGAAAAAAATTTGTTTTTGAATAAAAAATGCTGACAGCAGCGGGATTTGAACCTGCAACTCCTCGCTGCCAAGCCACCTTCTCCAACTATAACACCACAGTTTTCATATTGTTCCCAGTGACAAAGAGGCATTTAAAGTAGCAGCGGCAAGAATTAGAATTTAGTTGAAATAGCGATTCAACAAACAAAATTCAAAACAAGTAAGAACGTTGCAGTCGGGCGCCACCGACCGCGTCAGACTCTCTTCCTGTTAAAGGTGTGTAGGCTCAATAAATATGTAGACCGTCCGTCCGTCTTTCCGTATGTTTGAATGCGAGATTATTGAGATTCCTTTTTTGAGCATGTCTAAAAGATTTAGCTACAGTCATAAAATTTTACATATGGCTTTTTAAAATAAAATACTATTTTGGTTTTTATATATTTTGGATACTGGCTATACATTTCACAAAATCAATTTAATATAAGTTCAGTTGCAAATAAAGCCACACTTACATTTTTTTTTAATTTTTTAGGTAAAACCGTATTTTTAATAAAATATAAGGATTTATGCAGAAAGTTTTATCAAAATCCATTAAGTAACATAGAAGTTATATATAAATAAAAAAAAAATATTTTATTAAATGATAATATTGGGAAATCACTGATAACGATGGGGGAGATTATAGCCAGTCCGGCCGGCTATGCCCCTACTCATAGCGAGGCATTGTCAGTGATTTCCCGAAGGTGAGCTGAAAGCGAGGATTTAATTATAGGAAGAGAGAGTTCAGATGAGATGACGCTATAAAATTGATTGTAGTGCAGGCAGAGGACATGAAACGAATTGTGCAAAGAATAATCTGTTGTGCACATAGTTAAAATGCAAAGGGCGAAAGTACCTGACGGATCTCCCAGGAACAGAGAGCAAGAGAAACCCTACAAAAAAGACGGAGTCTATGTCACCAATAATCAACATATGTAGAAAAATAACCCCAAGTCCAGTCCTACGATTGACTAATGATGGAAGATCAAGGAGCAGAAGCCTACTGGAGTAAGATGGAAAACGTAAAATGGGGTCCCAATTCAAATCCACGTAAAGCAAAGATTAAGAACTGTTTTTGGACAGACTCGATGCGGTCCTGTTTGTTCTTATGCTGAGGAGACCAAATACAAGAGCAGTACTCAAGTTTTAGCCCGAACAAGGGAAATGTAGGGAAGTTTGGTTATAAAAGGATCATTAAACTCTTTTGACCAACGTTTAATGAACCCTAGAACACCATTGGCTTCATTTACTATGATCGAAATATGATTTTTGAAACATAATTTGGAGTCAAAGAGTACACCAAGATCTTTGATTACAAAAATACGTTTCAAAGGAATACTGTTAATTGAATAATTAACAAGCTGGGAGTCTTGATCGACTAAAAGTCATAATCATACATTTAGGGGAATTTAAATGTAAATGATTAACATCCCACCACAGCTGCATAGAATTAAAGTCTTGTTGCAGGCGTAGGTGATGGGCTGAGTCAGCATAAGACAAGAAAAGTTTTACATCATCAGCATACATAAGTATCTGAGAGTAAGATATTAAAGACGGAAGGTCATTAATGAAAAGAGTAAAGAGTAATGGACCGAGATGACTACCTTGCGGTACACCCGAAGAAACATAAACGAGTTTCGATTTGGATGCTCTAAGCAAAACTCTTTGAGTTCGATCTTTTAAATAAGACGCATTCGAGGACAACAGTAGGGGAGGGAATCCAATTAGGTCTAACTTTAAAAGAAGGATTTCATGATGAACAGTATCAAATGCTTTTACTGAAGTCGGTGTAAATTACATCAGTTTGCATTTTGTCAAGAAACCCATCATTTTATCTAAGAGGAAAACTCAAGTAAATTGGTTGCAGTTGACCGACTCTGTACAAATCCATGCTGAGTCGGAGATAAAATTGATTTGCAAAAATGTTGCAAAGTCAAGGTCATTATTTTTTCAAATAATTTTGGTATAGCAGATCCCTTTGCTATACCCCTGTAATTGGAAATATCTAAGACCTGCCACCTTTTTTGTGGAGAGGAATGATATAAGATTCTTTCCAACTATATGGAAAAACACATGTTTCCAAAGACAGGTTAAGGAGCTTTAGCAATGGAAACGCAAGGGAACCACTGCCCTCCTTAATAATACAACTAGGGATGTTGTCCGGCCCAGGGGAGAAAGAGGATTTTAAACTGCCAATGGCAGAGATGAAAGGGAATCAAGGCTTACAGTAGGAGAAATAGCGCAATTTAGTGAGGGAAATATAATATGGATACGACATAATCAAGGGACTACAAGAAGAATAGGTGGATTGGAAGAAATTAGCAAAGAGTTCAGATGCATCAGAATCATTGCTAGCTACATCCAACCATGAAAAAATGTGTTTGGCAAACAAGAAGATTTACGCTTCGAGTTCACAAACGAATAAAATCAATTTAAGGTCCCGAACAAATTGACTTTTGCATCGAAAAAAATAATTCTCGTAACATTAGAATCAGAAGGTGGAATTTTGACTTTGCTATAGAGTATTTAGAAAAGTCCACATTCGCACCAGATTTTTTAAATTTTTAAAATATTTAGACTTAATGTTTTTTAAAGAACACAGTCTTCGAGAAAACCAAGGGGGCTTGTTTGAAGGTGGTGAAACAGCACAAGTAGGCACACAAACATCTAAAATAGAATTTAGAGTGTCATAAAAAAAACTAGTTGCAAAATTGATGTCAACCGAGTCATATATAGAATGGACAAATCGGCTGCACTAATTAAATCAATGAGTAATTTAAAATTAAATTTATGGTACCAACGACGAAAATTAGAAAGGTTTGGAGAAGAGGAAAGACCAGGTGGAATAAATATAGGGACAAAGTTAACTCTAATGTAGGATGGTAGCTATCCTCCGGCACAGACATTGGAGAGAGCTAGAAACATTAATAATGGAGTTATCATTAATGAATACAAGATCAAGTAGTCGGTTCAAATGATTTGAGACTGAGTTCATTTGAAACAAAGAGAGGTCGAACATTCCATCAAAAAAATCATCTTGATTTGATGGAGTAAAATAATTTGAATCAGAAAATAAAGACCAAGTAGTTTTCGGAATATTGAAATCATATAACACCACAAATACGTTCAAGTATCTTGAACAAATTCGAAGACTTCATTAATACAGTTTAGATGATCAATATAAACTTGCAAATCAGAATTTTTTTGAAGGTAACGAGCAGGTCACATATAGCGAACATGTTGGTACAGTGACTTTGACACTTGCAATTTCAGCATGATGGAGCGACGTAAAATTAAACGGTTCAGAATGGAAAGAAGTGTTAACTGCGATCAGGATAGGTCCCCCATTCCGGTCCGAACGATCAAGTCTATAAGCAGTGAAGTTGCCCGAATTTTTAGCACTATTATTTAAAAAAAGATTTAACCACAAAACAAAAAAGGCTATAATGTCATTTTGACAAGAAAAGCTATTTAAAAACATGTTCTTAATTTTACTCCTAAGGCCTCTAACATTTTGATAAATTATAGAGACCTGATTAGGAGTATGATCTAGTTTTTTGGTACCATATTTGAAGTAGTTGGTACCACTGTGGTTTTGATCGAAACAGGCAATGGCCGATTCCGATTCTTAGCCTTGAATTCATGAACAACTATATGTGGTGGCCAAAATTTGGGATCACATATAGTTGAGAACAATTCCATCGGCACACCAATTTTAAAGGAAGCAATTTCACGAGGAGACGAGAAATTAAACTTAGAAATAAATACAGTGGCAGCGGATTTGCTTGAAATATAGGCAGATATTGATTCCACAGTCGTATCTGCCGAAAGCCTTGACACAAAAACTTGTTTGCGCGGAGCAACAACCGTTAATGTGGGGGCAGCCGAATTTGCTGAGAATCACGTATGGGGCTCACAACTTTCGTTGAAGCCTTAACTTTCTTATTCGGCACAAGTCGGAATTCAACAGTATCATTCTTTTTTGCTAGGCCGGGTAAAGAACTAGGCTCAATTGCTCCATCAATATCCGATGGAAAAGATGTAATATCGCGATTATTATTTGGAGGCAAAGATACGCCTGGCTGATCAACCAAAGTAGCAACAGGGGCTGTTGGAGGAGACCGGACAGGAGTAAAGGAGGCTGAACAGACAATGACTGCTTCTCCAATTGTGTCATTGGAGAAGAGTCGAAAATTGAGTCACTAAGTCTTCCACTGCTAGCTTCAAAATCGCTAGTCAGCTGCTTAGCAGCCTTTCCAATTTTTGAAAATCATTTCTCATAATGTTATACATTTTAGAGAAAGAAAATTGTTTTTCAAACAATTAGGGCAGGACCAATTTAAACCGCCATTACCAACTTTGGAAGTTGCGGTTATACGGTCACATTCGCGTCCTGTAAGACCAGCACATTTAGCAAAAAAATACAAGTGGAGTGTTGCCAGCTAGAAAAATGCCGCTCAGAGAGAGAGAGAGGCTGGAGTCAAATTACTGAAGAGTGGCAACTCACAATTATGCACATATATATTTGGGAGAGCGCTATGTACGGATATGTGGAACAAAGTGCAATCGCCGAAAAAACTCAAGAGAGGCTGAAGTCTAATGGCGGCTGGAGTGATTGCACTTATTTACATATGTACATAGGCAGACATATAGGATGGAGTGTACCGTTTATGTGTATATATGTATGTATATGCTGCAATTGCCGCGCAAACCAAAGAAGTAGAAATTGGAAGGTGCTCGGAAAATGGCACGGTTTGGGGCAATTGGATTAAGATATCCACATATGCACACATATACACATAAATCTTTAGGAATGTACTTATCTGGAATTGGATGAGGCTATGTCCACCGTTGCGTAGCTGGGGCGAGCAGATCGGGGCGTCAATGACGATGCAGTTGAAAAGATCCGGCTCGAAGGACCAATGTTTGTGGCGGGGTGGCACAGCTCTCTTGGTTGTTGGGGTGTGCAGCAAATAATACACATGTTATTAAATATATATCATATATTTAATATTTGTCCGTTTAATAAGGAGAATTTATGATGCGCAGAGTTGCGTTGACAAAGTTCAAGTGTTTTATATCTACTCGAGCCGAGCGCAAGCTTGCATTAGAACGCAAAGCTTGCTCTCAGATGGAGACGGAAAGCTCGCTCAAAGCGTCAGGTCAGATCAGCTGATCTGGCTGATCAGCTGGGCGTCGCTGACGCGAACACAAAGAAATCGACAAAATAGTAATCAGCAACAATTCGTACCGGCTCTTTTTCTGACACTCTACGGGCAGGACTAAAAGTAGTTACTCCTCCCAAGCAAGTGGACCAAGGAATAGGAAAAAGCAAGCCCCGAACAGAAAACTCTTGGCTTGAGGATGCCATTGAGGCCCTTACAACTAAAATCGACTCATTTCAAGCGAGGCTTAAAGAATTGGAAGAATCAACCCAATACCTTAGGTACACATGTCAAAGTCTACTGAACGCCAAGAAATGACACGACTCACTTTAAGTTTCGGATTATGGAATGCTCGTGGGGTTACTAGACATGTCGAGGAACTAAAGCAATTCCTAAATGTACATAAGATAGATGTTATGTTTATCACTGAAACATGGCTTCAGCAGGGTATGAATATTTTTATACCTGGGTACAATGTTCATAAGGCAGACCATCCCAGTAATACACCAAGAGGAGGAGCGGCTGTTCTTATTAATCAGGCAATATCTTATTCAATAATTGGTTTTTAATAGGTTTTTAATTTTAATGCCAAAAGCAGGCTCTGGGGCAACTTTAGAGCAGATACAAGAGGTAGCCGCTTACAGGACGCTGTTGAACGTTCTTCAGTTGAAATCTTAGCGACTGGCCAGGCGACTCACTATCCGAATGCACACAGAGGTACACCCAGCGCTCTTGATTTCTTTATCTTCAAAGGGCTACAGTCAGAAGACTTAAATATAAAAATGGAGTATCAACTATCCTCTGACCATCTCCCATTACTAGTTGCCGTAGACACTGCACCGAAAGCTATTTTAAAGAAAGGTCGACTTTTACAACTAGGCACTGATTTAGCTGGATTTAGCCGAGAACTGGAGGAAACACTTGACCTGAATATTGAAATTTTTAATCCAGAGGACATTTAAGATGCTCATGCCATCTTTCTTAACAAAGTGCACTGTGCAGCCCTTAATGCTTCTCCATTAAGCCCCGCACAGGATACAAGACTGCGTAAGAGACTTCCCATAGCTATAGACGCAATGCAGCTCATTAAAAGAAGACTGAGAAGACAGTATTGTCGTACCCGTGATCCTGTGGAGGATAGAGTCTATCGCAGAGTGTCCAATAGGATCAAAAAGCTTTTAGAGAATCATAAAATGAAGGAAAATTACATATTTTTATCAAATATATGTCCTAATGACTCTGGAAAGCATTCTTTGTGGAAACTATCTGGACGACAAAAGCGACAAGTAACTCCAGAATTTCCTGGGTCAAAACTCCAATTGAGCGCGCTGAAGCTTTTGCCGATGACTTGGAGGCACGGTTTAAACCATTCAATACTTGCCCAGACCACTGGAAAAGTAAGGTCCATACGACGTTAGAGAGCCCTGGCCAACTCTGCTTACCAGTTTCCCCAGTCACAGTTGAGGAAGTAACTGATCAGATAAAATCATTGAAGACAAAAAACTCCCCAGGGGAAGATGGCATCGATAATTTTACACTAAAAGTCTTGACACGCAAAGCGATTCTCTTGTATTGTTTTTTAACGCGGTGCTGAGACTAGAACATGTTCCAAAACAGTGGAAGAAGGCCAGAATCTGCATGATTCATAAGACCGGAAAAAGCCCATACGCTCTGGATTCCTACAGGCCAATCAAAAACTCGGAGGATTTGAGGCTAAGGAATACGTGGTGGCTGCTTATATCGATATCAAACAGGCTTTCGACCGAGTTTGGCATGATGGTCTCCTCTGTAAGCTGAAGAGTATGCTGCCACCTCAACTGTGGTCAATAGTGCGCAATTACCTAACTGAGAGATCCTTTACGGTGGTGCTACCAGGTGTGGAGTCCAGTGTAAAGGCCATCTGTGCTGGTGTCCCTCAAGGTAGCGTGTTGGGCCCGACACTTTACACACTTTTTACGTATGATATGCCTTCTGGACCTGAAGTTCCTCTGGAGGACGCCCAAAACTTATTAATCGCTACTGTTGCAGACAACACAGCTATTTTGGCGGGGAATGGTTTCTTAGCTGAGACCAGGGATACCTTGCAAAGATTGCCTTAACAACTTAGAGGAGTGGGCCAATCTTTGGAATATAGGCATTAACATAGACAAACGCGCTATCGTCACTTATGCTTTAAGACCGGGCGATTGGCCGGGTGTACATTTCCAGCAACAGCTGGTGAGCCACAAAGCATCTTATAAATACCTGGGAATTCATTTGGATCGACGACTTACATTTAAGCCGCATATAACGTGCATTTGCCTTTCGATAAATGCCAGGATAAAAAAAATTTACTGGCTCTTAAATAGTAGAAGTAAACTATCACTTCAAAACAAGGTGCTAGTTTACAAAACTATCATTGCTCCTGCTTGGCAGTATGGGTTGCTGCTAAGTCCCACCTCTCTAAGGTTAGGATTACACAAGCAAAAACTTTGCGATTGATCACTGGCGCACCGTGGTACATGCGCACCTGTGAAATCGAATCAGATCTAAAAGTCCCCAAAATTGGGGACGTTATTAACAAACAAGCTTCGGACCACATCGAGCGGCTGAAAACCCACCCAAACATTTTAGCCAGGCGCCTCTTGGAGAATGGCTCCAGGAGAGTACACGGGGTGGTGAGAAGACTGAGAAGGCAGCATCCAGCGGATCTGGCAAACAGGAAAATTTAAAGCAAAAACCAAATATATTCCTACTAATTATACTATAAGCTAAAATAGTATGTTATTGTTATGATTATTATTAGTTTAATTTAAGTTGTTTTTGAACATAACGGAAAAATTAAAACAAAATTACCCAAAAAAAAAAAAAAAAGAGACACGTCGGAATTCAACAGAATTCTTTTCACTGCTCGGCCCCGTAAATATTCCCGGTTAATGGCTCCAGCAATAGGAGTTGGAGAAGAAGTACCATCTACAATAGATCTTTTAATAAAACCTGGGATAAGAATGGCTGAACAATCAAAGTCGACGGGATTAGTAAAGCGGGCAATTCATATGGAACCGGTAACTATTGCATCTCTAGTTGTGCTTTTGGACCACAGTCAAAATTGAACTCGCTAAGCCGTTCACTGCTAGTTTCAAACTCGCTTGAAAACTGCTTAGCTACATTTTTAATTTTAAGAATTTTTTCACATCGAAAGTAGTTTGTTCAAACAACTTGGGCAAGACCAAATTTAACCACCACTGCTCGCTATGGAATTGCCTTAATTCGGTAGCAATCGCGCCCTTTACGGCCTGCACATTTAGCATGCATTAAATTCAGACACAGTCAGCAACTAATAAATTGCGGCTGTGCAGAATCAACGGCTTGGCAATATGTGCAAGTTTTCTTACAGCACGACATATTTTCAACTGGGGTTAAGCACACAATGATAAAGCAACGGAAAAGAATTGCGAGAGCGCAAAACGAATTTAAATGAAAAGAAAGGCGAGAGAGACAGAAAAAGCGAAAGAGTAAACACTCAAGAGAGCTTTTCCTTGCACAGCAAAACTAATCAGAGCAGAAAAACAACAACAAGAACGTTTTTGCGTGCGATACCGAAAGCACTACACAAACAAACAAGTGTAAGAAAAGTGGAAGCGCCAAAATAGTAAATTATAAAAAGATGCCGTAAGAACAAAATATTGATGCACCCACTATAATCAACAGATTGGACTTTGCACAAAAACAAAAAAAGCGAAGTTATCAAAGTTTACAATTACTGCAAGGCTTAAAACACGATAAAGGCAATCAAATTGCGGAGAACAAAAAAAAAACACGACAATCGCTCTCAAAGAACTCTATCGTCTCACCTTCCCTTTTCTTTAACTTTAAAACCTTCCTATAGCGTATGTCGCTGGATCGGGCCTTGTTTTCAAAACTTAAGCTACCTGCAACTTCTTCAGTAATTTCTACCTTGTGTACATTTTTTGAAAGTAAAAATAATAGATCCATCCATCTCTCTGCTGCCGAAAAAGTGATAAAAAAGTGATTCATCGCCATAACCTTCTTATCTGCTTCCTGGTGAGCAGGAGACGTGCGAATCCCTTTCAAAACCCTATAAGCATCATAGTGGCGAATTAAATTATCTACATGCTCCTAATAAAGGGCGTTTGCTGCCGTAATGCTATGAGTGGCACTGTGGTTGGGCAAGCAAATTGATGTATTATTTCTAATATTCATAATTTTTAACTTCTTATAATTAAGTAATAATTTGTCAGTTCTACAACCTCTTCTATCAAAATTCCTAAGTTCTGACCTAACTATGGTTGTAACACTGTCTTGACACTTCCTTTTAATGCCGGTAAAGATCGTTTGGAAGGCCAGCTCCTCAGAATCACAATCTTCGATAGATTAAATAAATCGGAACTACCGCAGTTTCGCTAAACGCTCTTGGAAGTGACGTTACAACATTGACCCAAGAAATCGGTACATTGATCACTACTCCTTCAATGTTATTTTCACGGCAATATCCTAGAGACTTAATTATCATCTCTTTCGTGCTGGAACGGCGCCTCCAGCTATGGAGTTTGTTGTGAGAAGCTGAGCCCATATATATATCTACCCACATGTATGTATATATCCAATGGGCTCACACTCCCCTCTTCCCACGGGAAAACACAATGCCTTTGTGTTTGAACCTTTGCGCCAAAGTGTCGAGCCAGCGTCCGCTTACAAGCAGTGCAATGACGCATTTGAGCCCCCGCTGTTACCAGTAAGCAGTGCCGTGACGCATTTTTGCGTTCTCGTTAACAGTGAGCCGCTTTTAAAGGTGAGCCGGTGTTAACAGTGAGCCGCTGTTAACAGTGAGCCGCTGTTATTGCGATCAGCTGATTGAAAAAACCAAGCTGTGTGCAAAGGTAAGTGTTGCTCCATATTTTCCACTCCTCGTGTAAAATATTACAACCTTTTTCCAGCTTTCGCCATGGCCTTTCCTAGAGCCGAGTCACCCCCTGCTTCCCCGCAGTAAGTAGCCTTGCGTATTTTGCGCCAACATACTTTTAATATCTCTTCTTCGTCTTTGCTGATAATGCTCCTGCTGCTGTTGATTCTGCTGCTGCCGCTGCTGATCCATATGCATATATCCAATATATTCTCCAATATATATAGGCTGCTCCTCTTCGCCCGACGCTCCGACGCCAGTTTGGTTACCCGACCTTCTCATCGTCCGCCAACAGGCGAGGATTGGCCTGGTGAAGCTTACCGACGCCGTAGCTGGAGGCGCTAGCCCCTGCTTCTTGGCTTTAGGGTTTTGAGTGCTGCATTTCTCTTTTCGTTCAAATAGGCCGAGCGTATGCAGCGCGGCCGTGTGTATGGGTGTTGGCGTCTAGCGGTTCCTCTATACTTCCTCTTTCTAGCTGTCGCAGCCTCGCCTTATTGCTGCCTTATTGCTGCTCTGTTGATATGCCTGCCGAATTGTCGGTTTCCTCTTTAACCTTGCATTACCTTGCATTATTTCTGGACAACAGCGCAGGCTAAATGTTTGCAGTAAATCTTTACTGGTGTCCTATGTATATTTTGTTGTTGTCAATTTCGGCTGCCGTTCGCATCAGGTCATATGTGTATTGGTGTGTTCTTTTGCTGTTGCCTGCACTCGCTCGCCGCCTTAGATTTTTAGATTTTTAGCTGTTGCCCGTTTTGCATGTGGCTTTTTGAATGCGCTTGTGCGTGTATTGGTGCGTGCACTTTGCTATAGCTCGCATTCTCACGCAAGCGGCGCTGTATTCGGCAGTTCGTTGCCCTTTTATTTTGTTGCTTTTTGTAGCTTGCGAACTATATTGGGCAGTTTGTTTTGCTTTGCTTGTACGAAGGGGGGGTTGTCCCAAATCTGTTGAAGCTTGATGCCCTTTTATAATCCCGCTATTAAAATTTGTATTATACTCTGTTCCCAAAGGGAACAAGTAAGAACGTTGCAGTCGGGCGCCACCGGCTGCGTCAGACTCTGTTCCTGTTAAAGGTGTGTAGGCTCAATAAATATGTAGACTGTCCGTCCGTCTTTCCGTATGTTTGAATGCGAGATTATTGAGATTCCTTTTTTGAGCATGTCTTTTACATCAATTTAGCTACAGTCATAAAATTTTACATATAGCTTTTTTAAAATAAAATACTATTTTGGTTTTTATATATTTTGGATACTGGCTCCACATTTCACAAAATCAATTTAATATAAGTTCAGTTGCAAATAAAGCCACATTTACATTTTTTTAATTTTTTAGGTAAAACCGTATTTTTAATAAAATATAAGGATTTATGCAGAAAGTTTTATCAAAATCCATTAAGTAACATACAAGTTAAAAAAAAAAAAAAAAACATTTTAATAAATGATAATATCACGCGCGGCAGCGATGGGAATAGAACCTGGGTCACGCTCTTCGCATGCCACCACTCTACCCACAACACCACGGCGTCTCTTGCGTGGCTAGTGCCAAACTGAGTTTGGAAGTGTTTTGATTTGGTGAAACAGACTTGCGTTGTGGTAGCGAAGACCCTGCTTCAATCCCCAGTTAGGTCAACTAGAATTTGTTTTACGGAGGCTTACATTATGATTATTATTATTTTTTTTTTTTCGTAAATTTTAATTTCATGAACAGTAACCCACATGTCAAATTTGGATGCTCTACGTCTAAGACTGTAGGAGATACAGTTTTACCCTATTTGCCACGCCCCAAATGGGCGTAGCTATATATAACATATATTTTTGGGTAGAGGTAGGATACTAGTATATATATTCCAAGTCCCAACTCTTTGACGGAAATATTGCCGAAATTATCACGGTTTTAGTAAAAGATATAGTAATTCCCGATTTGCCACGCCCCCAGAAGACGTGGATACATAACTTTTGACTTATCTTAAGAGGACGTCAACAGTATACCACATGCAAAATTTGGACGCTCTAGCTCCAAAACTGTAGGAGATACAGTTTTATCCGATTTCCCACGCCCTTAATGGGCGTAAATGTCTATAATATATATTTTTGATTCCGGTTGATCTACTTGCACATGTATTCCAAATTTCAAGTCTCTAGCTCTTAATACGCTCAAAATATTATAAGATTTATACAAATCGCTATATATATATTCCCGATTTGGTACGCCCCCAGGGGGCGTGGGTATATAACTTTTTAATCTTACTTAAGGGAAGGTCAACAGTAACCCACATGCCAAATTTGGATGCTCTAGCTTCAAAACTGTAGAAGATATAGTTTTATCCGATTTGCCACGCCCACAATGGGCGTAGATATATAATCTATATCTTAAAACGTCCGCGTGGTGTACACGAATATATATTCTAAATTACATTTCTTAGACTGCAATATTGACTAAAATAACAGCGTTTTAGTCTTAATAGATATAGCATTTCCCGATTTGCCACGCCCCCTGTGGGCGTATCGGAAAAATACTCAAACACGAGTATATATTCCAAATTACAAGTCTCTAGCTTCTATAGTGTCCAAATGCTGCGCGTTCATACAGACAGACGGACAGACAGCAAGACGGACATTGCACAAATCCAATAGACTCTTTTTATACCCTGAACCCATTGAAAATGGGAAATCAGGATATAATGGTTTTGCAAAAAGTATGTAACAGGCAGAAGGAGGCGTGGCAGACCCCTTACAGTATATATATTCTTGATCAGGGCGACGAGCTGAGTCGATTTGGCCCTGTCCGTCTGTCTGTCCGTCCGTCCGTCCGTCCGTCCGTCCGTCCGTCCGTCTGTTCGTATGTATGAACGCGTCGATCTCAGAACATATAAGAGCTAGAGACTTCAAATTTTGCATGATGGTCTGTGTATACAGCGCGCATATCGAGTTTGTTTTAGATATTCGATAAATTTTTCCGTTTCAATGATATCGATTTAAAACGTTATCAAGATTCAGTTTTTTGACCATATCTTTTACATATTTTTAGCTACAGCTACCAAATTTTGTTTTTAGCTTTTTGAAAATAAAATACATTTTCTATTTTTTCATATTTTGGATACCAGCTCCACATTTCGCAAAAAAAATTTATAAAAAAAAAAATTATCAAAGCCACAATTTAATTTTTTCAAATTTTTAATTAATTATTTTCAATAAATTAATAGCACTCAATGCAGAAAATTGCATTCAAATCCGTTAAGTAATACAGAAGTTATTAAAGGAAACATTGTAAAAGCACGCGGCAGCAGCCTGTACGTGTGCACACATACATTCAAATGAACTACACAGTAATCGGCGCGCGTGCTTCTGTGTGCATGGTATATGTGTGCTTGTGTATACAAATGTGGGCATGTGTATATGCGCGCAGAGGTAATATATATAGATAAAAGATGTAAGCTAGGTTGCTTAAAACATCAGCTCGGACTTGGTTCAAGGGATCTCGTAGTCGGGCAGACCCGACTAGAGCTTTCTTACTTGTTAAGGATGGGGA
>JAWNOY010000262.1:0-116516 GCA_035045545.1 Drosophila gaucha
AAGGGACGTCACAATACACTTCTGTATCGAGACGTCCCCTCCGCATCGCTTTCTTCCATTCCAGACACAAGTCTCCCGAACATACAGTCCACTCCTTCAACCTCACCTACGCACGTGCAAAACTGTTTTGCCTCCAACACGCAAGGCGTCCTACTAGGAGCCGCCCTAGTGAATATATCGCACCTGGGGGCCAACTATCCAGTGCGCGCGTTGATCGATTCTGGATCCGAAGCATCCTTTATCTCCAAACGCATGTTCAATGCGATCAACCCGCCTTTCAGCTTGGTTTCAGCTCACGTGACTGGGCTTAACCAAGCAATCTCCGCCCAATCAAAGAAGTTGTGCCATCTGCGGCTCACATCTCCTACTAAGCCTAGGTTGCATGTTGAGACTACGGCCTTTGTCCTTCCAAGCATAACAGGCAATCTACCCTCCTACTCTACCCAAAGAAATTTGCTAAGAGATCTGCCTTATATGCCGTTGGCCGACCCCAATTTTCACCAAACTTCGGATATTGACGTCCTCATTGGAGCGGATATCCTTCCGTCCATCCTCTTGGAGGGCGTCAAAACCAACATTTGTGGTACGCTTCTTGGGCAAGAAACTATCTTCGGTTGGGTTCTCAGTGGTCCCCTATCCACTTTATCCACTTCTAAACCAAAAGCAATATATTCTTATTCGAATCAAATATCAATAGATCGACATTTCCCGTCGGAAGGTCCCCTCACTCCGATTGCTGCGCCAGCAATCCACGGAAGGTCCATGTCCATGTCCACATCCATAACCCGACCCGCTTGTAGAAGATTGAAGGAAGATACGAGACGAAAAATACAAGCGACGAGGAATTAAGAACCATTTTATTTTCCTTTTGCAATATATTGCAAGGGGGGCGGAATGTTCGCGTCAGCGACGTCCAGCTGATTAGCCAGATCAGCTGATCTGACCTGAAGCTTAGAGCGAGCTTTCCGTCTCCATCTGAGAGCAAGCTTTGCGTTCTAACGCAAGCTTGCGCTCGGCTCCAGTAGCTTAGAAACTCTTTAACTTAGTCAACGCAACTCTGCGCATCATAAATTAATTTATTGTAAACGGACAAATATTAAATATACAATATATATTTAATAAACTGTGTATTATTTGCTGCACACCCCATCAACTAAGAGAGCTGTACCACCCCGCCACAAACAAGCCAAAACCATATTTTTTATACAATAAAAGAATTCAATGCTGAAATTTGCATTTAAATCCGTTAAGTAATACAGAAGTTATTAAAGAAAACATTTTCTCAATTGACAAAAGAATGCGGCAGCAATAGAGCATTTGCTCTATACATGTGCACACATACATTCAAAGTAACTACGCAGTAATCGGCGCTCGGGCATGTAACTATGTGTGCATGTGTATATGCGCGCAGAGTGTAATATATATAGATAAAATGTGTAAGCTAGGTTGCTTAAAACATCAGGGGATCTCGTTGACTTAGCAATGGAATGGTTTTGTTAGGAAGAGGTGCACTCCTAGTATAATTAGGTATAGGAGATTTAATGTTAATACTGAGAGGAGCCAGTACTTTAGGGAATTGGTAATGTTTTATGTCCCTTGGAGAGACGAGAATGTTGAGTTAGTTTTGAGAGACTGCGAAGCAATTTGTAGTCAAAATCAGAAGTTAGTTGAGACAAATCCTAGGAAATATAATAGTTTAGATGATAGGGAGCTTCAGGCTGCTCTAAATGACGCAGTGCAGGAAGAAAGAGAGGGACAAGTTGAAAATAGAGAGGCAGTAGATGATAGGTTTAGAGTTTTAGGGTTGCCTGAAATAGTTCCTAGAATTAATGTCTTTAACATTAATGGAACGGATGAGAATCAGGAAGTAGACACAAATGTCCGAGTTGCCACCAGTAGGCGATCGTTGGATTTTTTAATTCGACTCTCATGATCCCTACAGTGCGATATACTCTTCTTCTCTGTGGGACCTTTTCAGGTATTTTGAGCTCACAGATATATTGAGACAACGGGAAGACCAAACTTTTGCTTCTGCTCTCAACAACATGGCATCGGGAAACATGACAACCGATGATATTGGTCTTATCCGATCCCGCATTTTTCAGCCATCGGCTGTGCCCGATGATGCCATTCATCTTTTTAGTAGAAATGCGGCTACGGATAACTATAACACTATAAAGCCTTCCTCATATTTCAACTGCTGAAGATTTTATAAAAGCTACTCACTTAAATGCAACAAATAGGGAAAGAATTTTAGAAGCCGTGAGTAGCTTTATGCCGTCCGAAACACAAGGATTGTGTAGATCTCTTCTCATTTCAAAAAATAAGTAGAGGCTTTCAATATAGGAAAAAAGAGCAAGTTTCAATTGACCGTAGGCAGTTTCCAGCTGTACCACCAGAAGGCACAACTATACACAAAATTCAGGGAGCTACATGTAGCAAGGTGGTGGTCCACATTTGTCCTCGAATGCAGCGTGCTTCAATATATGTAGCTTGTATTAGGGTAACAACTGCTTCGGGGTTGTTTATTATTGGAGATTTTGTTCCTCCTCAGCCTCCCAAAAATGACGATAAGGTCCAAAATCAGATAGTGCAATTGCGGACTGAAAAACTACTTCGATCTCATTAACAGTTCTGCCGTAAATATTTTCTTTCATAATACTGAAAGCATTTATTGTCATATTGAAGACATACGATCCGACAGATTAATGCTTAAGTCGTCCGTTTTATGTTTCGTAGAAGCGTCTTCATACGCAAACGAAAATGTTGAAATTCCAGGGTTTAGTATTGTTGTTCATCTTGATTGCGAGGTAATACCTAACGCAACGCGACCTAAGAGGGGAATCATCATTAAGGTTAGGACTGAAATTTTATATTTTACATTGTGAGGAGCAATATGATGGGCCAGGCAGTTATATATATATATAGGCATATATATATAACGGCCCAGCACCTCACAGCAAACTCCATAACGGTTGGAGTAAACCCCGTTACGCCGAACGCGACATAGACGCACAGGAGTGGCTCTCTGTCGCACTCGGCTATTCAGCAATGGGCTCGTGTTGCGCACACAGACGAACAACGGGCCGTTAGCCGAAGTACCGTTCGCGACTGCGCAGCGATAGCAGACGCCGCCGCGCAGACAACGGCGAATGGAATGTTCTGGACGATCGCGTGATGGCACCGTTAAGCGGACACGAGCACCATCAGCAGGCCCCGTTCCAGCACGAAGCAGGGCCTGCCGAGGGCATATAAAAGGAGAAATGCAGCCGACACAGGGGAGAGAAGATTATTGCCAGTGAAAGTGAACAGAAGTAAAAGTGCCAGTCAAAGCAAGTGCCAGTGACAAGTGATCCTCGAGGGACATCGACGGATACGCAAGGACATCGAAGGACATCAGAACAACACCACAGGAGCTCACGCCGAAGGACATTCAGCAACAACTGCCACCAAGACAGGACATTGGTGGGCAGCTCTAGCAGATAGGCAGCTTTGGCGAATCTTGGAGTGAGTGTGTGCTATTTGCCAAGTGCCATTCCACCAGCTCCCGAACTCTTCCAGTTTCGGCTCCTACTCGGCTCTTACGGTCCTCAGTGCAGCAGCACTTTCAAGCTTCAAAGATGTCTTTGGCGGAATTTATTGCAACATCCGACAAATTTACCCAGCTAGAAGCTAGGCTGGGTGCAGAGGCGAGTGGAGAAGCTTCTCTTCATGTCTTGAAAACTCATCTTGATCATGTCAAGACCTTGTGGGCCAAGGTGGAAGAGGAGTGTGATCGTTGCACAAAAGTTATCTTAGCCAGCGATCAGAAAGATAGCAGGGTTGATTTGAGCACCGTGCAGGCAAAATATGATTACTGCTACTCGGTCTATGTAAGGTGGGCAGCACACTTCGGAGAGCGCATCTAACAGCTCTCGGCTGCCCCGGTCTTGCCTCCAATTCCTCAACCCTCCACTCCACGAGGCTGCCATCTCCCACCCTGTGACATAGAAGTGTTCACGGGTGACTATTTAAAATGGCCTACCTTCAGGGACTTATTCTCAGCGATGTATGTGCATAATCCAAGCCTAACACCTGTGGAAAAGTTATTCCACCTGAACTCCAAAACGATAGGAGAAGCCAAGGCTATCGTTTCCAAATCACCTCTCACTAATGAGGGATTCCAATCCGCCTGGAACAACCTAACAGCGCGCTTTGAAAACCGGCGGCTGTTAGTGAACAGTCAACTGAAAACTCTATTCAGTCTGACCTCCATGCACAAAGAGACCGGAGCAGCACTCAAAGAGCTGCAAAGCACCATTGAAGGGTGTCTAACCGCTCTGGAGCATTCCAACCAGCAAGGTTGCAAACTGTGTTCGAAAGAGAACCACCCGATCCGTCTATGCCCTCGTTTTCTGGAAATGTCAGTAAACGAGAGAGCCTCCACCATAAAACAGTATAGACTATGTCTGAACTGTTGTGGCCGAGGGCATCAATTAAAAGATTGCTCCAGTGCGTATAGCTGCCGCACTTGCAAGGGACGTCACAATACACTTCTGTATCGAGACGTCCCCTCCGCATCGCTTTCTTCCATTCCAGACACAAGTCTCCCGAACATACAGTCCACTCCTTCAACCTCACCTACGCACGTGCAAAACTGTTTTGCCTCCAACACGCAAGGCGTCCTACTAGGAGCCGCCCTAGTGAATATATCGCACCTGGGGGCCAACTATCCAGTGCGCGCGTTGATCGATTCTGGATCCGAAGCATCCTTTATCTCCAAACGCATGTTCAATGCGATCAACCCGCCTTTCAGCTTGGTTTCAGCTCACGTGACTGGGCTTAACCAAGCAATCTCCGCCCAATCAAAGAAGTTGTGCCATCTGCGGCTCACATCTCCTACTAAGCCTAGGTTGCATGTTGAGACTACGGCCTTTGTCCTTCCAAGCATAACAGGCAATCTACCCTCCTACTCTACCCAAAGAAATTTGCTAAGAGATCTGCCTTATATGCCGTTGGCCGACCCCAATTTTCACCAAACTTCGGATATTGACGTCCTCATTGGAGCGGATATCCTTCCGTCCATCCTCTTGGAGGGCGTCAAAACCAACATTTGTGGTACGCTTCTTGGGCAAGAAACTATCTTCGGTTGGGTTCTCAGTGGTCCCCTATCCACTTTATCCACTTCTAAACCAAAAGCAATATATTCTTATTCGAATCAAATATCAATAGATCGACATTTCCCGTCGGAAGGTCCCCTCACTCCGATTGCTGCGCCAGCAATCCACGGAAGGTCCATGTCCATGTCCACATCCATAACCCGACCCGCTTGTAGAAGATTGAAGGAAGATACGAGACGAAAAATACAAGCGACGAGGAATTAAGAACCATTTTATTTTCCTTTTGCAATATATTGCAAGGGGGGCGGAATGTTCGCGTCAGCGACGTCCAGCTGATTAGCCAGATCAGCTGATCTGACCTGAAGCTTAGAGCGAGCTTTCCGTCTCCATCTGAGAGCAAGCTTTGCGTTCTAACGCAAGCTTGCGCTCGGCTCCAGTAGCTTAGAAACTCTTTAACTTAGTCAACGCAACTCTGCGCATCATAAATTAATTTATTGTAAACGGACAAATATTAAATATACAATATATATTTAATAAACTGTGTATTATTTGCTGCACACCCCATCAACTAAGAGAGCTGTACCACCCCGCCACAAACAAGCCAAAACCATATTTTTTATACAATAAAAGAATTCAATGCTGAAATTTGCATTTAAATCCGTTAAGTAATACAGAAGTTATTAAAGAAAACATTTTCTCAATTGACAAAAGAATGCGGCAGCAATAGAGCATTTGCTCTATACATGTGCACACATACATTCAAAGTAACTACGCAGTAATCGGCGCTCGGGCATGTAACTATGTGTGCATGTGTATATGCGCGCAGAGTGTAATATATATAGATAAAATGTGTAAGCTAGGTTGCTTAAAACATCAGGGGATCTCGTTGACTTAGCAATGGAATGGTTTTGTTAGGAAGAGGTGCACTCCTAGTATAATTAGGTATAGGAGATTTAATGTTAATACTGAGAGGAGCCAGTACTTTAGGGAATTGGTAATGTTTTATGTCCCTTGGAGAGACGAGAATGTTGAGTTAGTTTTGAGAGACTGCGAAGCAATTTGTAGTCAAAATCAGAAGTTAGTTGAGACAAATCCTAGGAAATATAATAGTTTAGATGATAGGGAGCTTCAGGCTGCTCTAAATGACGCAGTGCAGGAAGAAAGAGAGGGACAAGTTGAAAATAGAGAGGCAGTAGATGATAGGTTTAGAGTTTTAGGGTTGCCTGAAATAGTTCCTAGAATTAATGTCTTTAACATTAATGGAACGGATGAGAATCAGGAAGTAGACACAAATGTCCGAGTTGCCACCAGTAGGCGATCGTTGGATTTTTTAATTCGACTCTCATGATCCCTACAGTGCGATATACTCTTCTTCTCTGTGGGACCTTTTCAGGTATTTTGAGCTCACAGATATATTGAGACAACGGGAAGACCAAACTTTTGCTTCTGCTCTCAACAACATGGCATCGGGAAACATGACAACCGATGATATTGGTCTTATCCGATCCCGCATTTTTCAGCCATCGGCTGTGCCCGATGATGCCATTCATCTTTTTAGTAGAAATGCGGCTACGGATAACTATAACACTATAAAGCCTTCCTCATATTTCAACTGCTGAAGATTTTATAAAAGCTACTCACTTAAATGCAACAAATAGGGAAAGAATTTTAGAAGCCGTGAGTAGCTTTATGCCGTCCGAAACACAAGGATTGTGTAGATCTCTTCTCATTTCAAAACATAAGTAGAGGCTTTCAATATAGGAAAAAAGAGCAAGTTTCAATTGACCGTAGGCAGTTTCCAGCTGTACCACCAGAAGGCACAACTATACACAAAATTCAGGGAGCTACATGTAGCAAGGTGGTGGTCCACATTTGTCCTCGAATGCAGCGTGCTTCAATATATGTAGCTTGTATTAGGGTAACAACTGCTTCGGGGTTGTTTATTATTGGAGATTTTGTTCCTCCTCAGCCTCCCAAAAATGACGATAAGGTCCAAAATCAGATAGTGCAATTGCGGACTGAAAAACTACTTCGATCTCATTAACAGTTCTGCCGTAAATATTTTCTTTCATAATACTGAAAGCATTTATTGTCATATTGAAGACATACGATCCGACAGATTAATGCTTAAGTCGTCCGTTTTATGTTTCGTAGAAGCGTCTTCATACGCAAACGAAAATGTTGAAATTCCAGGGTTTAGTATTGTTGTTCATCTTGATTGCGAGGTAATACCTAACGCAATGCGACCTAAGAGGGGAATCATCATTAAGGTTAGGACTGAAATTTTATATTTTACATTGTGAGGAGCAATATGATGGGCCAGGCAGTTATATATATATATAGGCATATATATATAACGGCCCAGCACCTCACAGCAAACTCCATAACGGTTGGAGTAAACCCCGTTACGCCGAACGCGACATAGACGCACAGGAGTGGCTCTCTGTCGCACTCGGCTATTCAGCAATGGGCTCGTGTTGCGCACACAGACGAACAACGGGCCGTTAGCCGAAGTACCGTTCGCGACTGCGCAGCGATAGCAGACGCCGCCGCGCAGACAACGGCGAATGGAATGTTCTGGACGATCGCGTGATGGCACCGTTAAGCGGACACGAGCACCATCAGCAGGCCCCGTTCCAGCACGAAGCAGGGCCTGCCGAGGGCATATAAAAGGAGAAATGCAGCCGACACAGGGGAGAGAAGATTATTGCCAGTGAAAGTGAACAGAAGTAAAAGTGCCAGTCAAAGCAAGTGCCAGTGAAAAGTGATCCTCGAGGGACATCGACGGATACGCAAGGACATCGAAGGACATCAGAACAACACCACAGGAGCTCACGCCGAAGGACATTCAGCAACAACTGCCACCAAGACAGGACATTGGTGGGCAGCTCTAGCAGATAGGCAGCTTTGGCGAATCTTGGAGTGAGTGTGTGCTATTTGCGACGTAGCCGTGCGTACTCGGAGTGAGTACGCCGTCTCTTACGAATACGTCGGAGTGCTTAAGGTGATAGATAAGCCAATCGAAGTCCAAAATATACCGCTCAAACTCAAACCATAACAAGACTTAGTACTATCGCAGGTGCCTACAATTATAAATATTGTTGGCACGAACACACAGTCGACTGAAACTCAGCCCGACTTAGACTCGGAATAACCGAAAGTTCGTTACAACTGGCGCCCAACGTTGTGTCCCGTTGTGAGGTGAGGACACGGGGGGCGATTCCAACGGCACCCGAATATCCAAAGGTAGCTAAGCAGGTGCGAGAGTGGGGCTTCCGGTTCGATGGAACAACGAAGCCACTAGAATTTTTGGAGCAGGTGGAATGGTCGGCGGAGACGTACGGCCTAGAGCTGGACCTAGTCCCCAGAGCCATGCCTGAGCTGTTGAAAGGCATGGCGTTAAAATGGTAGATAGCCAACAATAGACATTGGACAGCATGGTCGACCTTCGTCGCAAATTTTCAGGAGTATTTCTTACCACGAGATTACTTCGAAAATTTGAAAGACGAAGTGACTCGGAGGCGACAGGCTATGGGAGAGCCGTTTAAGATATATATGGTGGAGATGCAGACGCTAATGCGCCCACTACGTTACGCAGCGGAACGCGAACTCAAATATATATACAATAACAGCCTCCCCGACCTACGTGCATACGCGCGGCCGTACCAGTTCCGCAGCCTGACAGAGCTGATGCTGCTCGCCGATGAGTTCGAAGAACTCGAAAAAGACCGAGAAAAGCTGCGCCAGCAAATGCAGCCAGAGAGAACAAGGTTTAGGGCCATGGACGACGCTGGGAGTAGTAGCATGGGAAGCACACACCACCCCAGCCGGGAGACAGAAATGGCAAGGCCCAGGCCAGCTCCAAGAAGGCAAATGGAAGGCCCGAGGACCCACATCCAGAACCCAGCGAGGGCATGCCGCGTGTGTGGCCAAGAGGGCCACTGGGCAATAGAGTGCCGAAATGCCATGCTGGAGTTTTGCTGGCAATGGGAAACGACCAGCGGCACCCGCCATCCAGGGGCGAGCGGGAACCGCAACGAGGAGGCCCCAGACGCCAGTAGGCGACATCTACGACGAGGGTGCACAACTTTAGGCGACGGTTAAAATCGGCGCCGAACAGTTTAAGGCCACGATCGACACCGGAGCGACGAGCAGCTTTGTTAGTGAACAGCTAGCTAACAGGCTCGGTGACGTGGGCCGGTGGAGCACCACGCGAAAATGGATTCGACTGGCAGACGGAAGCTGCACCCAAGTGGACAAACTCCTGGAGGCGACAGTCCACTTGGGTAGGCGAGAAGCAAGGATACCGTTGCTGGTCCTGCCCGGGGTGATCGACGACTTAGTGCTGGGCTGGGACTTTTTAGTCAGCATAGGCATCATAATAGAGTGCGCCGGGCTGAAACTGGAGATTGCGCCGAGGAATCCACAACATTACACACAACGGGACGAGAGATTGTCGGTGGCAGCCGGCAGTTCGGACACGGCAACCCAGGAGATGGAAAACGCGCCCAGAGAGCCACTCCACGAGGATGTGGAAGTGGAGGAGTTTCTCAAAAGAGAATTGGCAGCCTTCGACCACACCAAGGGAACCTCGAATATCACCGAACACCGGATCACGATGCATGACGATCGACCTATCAAGCAGAGGTATTTCCCGAAGAATCCCAAGATGCAGGCCGAAATCAACGCAAAGGTAGATGAGCTCCTGGCGAAGGGCTGCATTGAGCCTTCGAAGAGCCCACATAGCGCACCGATAGTAATGGTCAAGAAGAAGACCGGGAAATGGCGGCTATGTGTGGATTTCCGCCAGCTCAACGCCAGGTCAGTGAAAGATGCCTACCCGCTGCCGCGGGTGCATCACATTCTGGACCAATTGCGCGAGGCACGGTTCATATCAAGCTTGGATCTGAAGGACGGATACTGGCAGATCCCAATCGAGAAACCCAGTCGGCCACTGACTGCATTCACAGTTCCAGGAAAGGGACTCTTTCAGTGGAAAGTGATGCCTTTTGGACTCCATTCGGCTCCAGCAACATTTCAAAGGGCATTGGATCGTGTCATTGGGCCAGATATGATGCCGCATGCGTTTGCCTATTTGGATGACATCATTGTGATTGGGAAAACGCGAAAGGAGCATATGGACAATCTGCGTGAGGTATTCCGACGACTACGAGCAGCGAAATTGAAG
Organism: Drosophila gaucha; assembly: GCA_035045545.1. NCBI lineage: Eukaryota > Metazoa > Arthropoda > Insecta > Diptera > Drosophilidae > Drosophila > Drosophila gaucha. The sequence continues at coordinate 10,288 of JAWNOY010000262.1, forward strand.
ATCAATATCGACAAGTGGGATTTCTTCAAGAAGGAGCTGAAATATCTGGGCCACAAAGTGACGGAGAATGGAATCAGGACTGACCCAGAAAAAGTAGCGGCGATCGCAGAATTAAAGCCACCATCAAACATTAAGGAGCAGAGGCAATATGTTGGAGTGGCGTCATGGTATCGCCTATTTGTCCCAGACTTTGCACCAACAGTGCATTCCCTCAATGCATTACTGAAGAAAAGCACCAAGTGGGATTGGACAGAGGAACGGCAAAAGGCTTTTGAGACTGTTAAAGCAAAATTAACAGAAGCACCGGTGCTGGCATGCCCAGATTTCTCCAAAACATTTTGTTTGCAAACGGATGCAAGCAACTATGGACTTGGAGCGATACTGACGTAAACATCAGAGGATGGGGAGCGCGTCATATCATATGCCAGCAGAACACTCAATAATGCGGAGCGGAATTATTCTGCCACCGAGAAGGAGTGTCTGGCAATAATCTGTGCCATCCGGAAGATGAGGCCATATCTGGAAGGATACTATTTCATTGTGATAACAGATCACATGGCTTTGAAATGGCTCAACTCCATCGAGAGCCCATCAGGAATGATTGCTAGATGGGCACTGGAACTGCAACAATTCGACTTTGAAGTCAAATATAGGAAGGGCAATCTGAATGTTGTGGCAGACGCATTATCGCGACAGCCAATGCGAGAGGAGACATGTCGGGTGCTAGTGGACACAGAGGGGCAAACAAGCGACCAGTGTCCATGGATTCAGAAGCTGCGGCGGGAGCTGAAGATGAAGCCCCAGAAATTCCCAGACTATGTGGAAGAAGCGGGAGAAGTGTACCGGCATATCCCACATCAGGCCTGACACGAGGATGTGGCAGCATGGAAACTGTGCGTACCAAAAGGCAGGCGAGCACAGGTGCTGAAGGAGAACCACGACGCAACGGCGGCGGGACACTTTGGAAGCCGGAAAACGATTGCACGAGTGGCAGCTCGCTACTATTGGCCTGGGCTGTACAGGGATGTGCGCACATATGTGCAGAAATGCGAACTGTGTCAGCGGTATAAGCCGAGCCAACTCCAGGCTGCGGGCAAGATGCTGACACAGATCCCTGAGGAGCCGTGGGCCACCGTGTGCGCCGACTTCGTGGGACCTCTGCCTAGGTCCAAGCATGGGAATACCATGCTAGTGGTGTTCGTCGACAGATTCTCCAAGTGGACGGAAATGGTGCCCCTCCGAAGCGCTAACACAGCGACGCTGCAAAAAGCATTTCGGGAGCGGATCTTGGCCCGATTCGGGGCACCCAAGGTGCTCATCACTGATAATGGGACACAATTCACTAGCCGAGCATTTAAAACTTTTCTGGAGGAGCTTGGGGTGAGGCATCAGTTGACGGCGCCATATACGCCGCAAGAAAACCCGACGGAGCGAGCAAATCGTACAGTGAAGACGATGATTGCGCAATTTGCGGGGAGCAACCAGCGGGGCTGGGACGAGACGCTGCCGGAGTTGACATTGGCAGTCAACAGCAGTGTCTCAGCATCAAGTGGCTACAGCGCCTACAATGCCTCAACGGCAGAGGGAAATTAAAATTTGTTTTTCTTCTTCAATATAAAAATTAAAATTTTAATAAGTTGAGAAGGGGAAAGCATTTGCAAGCATTAGCAATGCATAGACAAACAGCATTTGCAAAGTTAGCAAAAACAAAGCGCAAGCAAGAGCTAATTGCACGCACCAATACTCGCACAGGCGCAAAGGAAAAAAAAAAAAAGAAGACGAGCAGCGGAAGAAAAGGGCAACGAATTGCCGAATGCTGCGCCGCTCGTAAGCGTGCGCACAAAATGCACGCACATAGACACGCGCAAGCGTGGGAAGTATGCACAAGCAAAAACAGGCAACAACAAAATGCATACACATATACACGCGCAAGCGCAGACAGTAGGCAATAGCCGAATTGCGCAACAACAAAAGACAAGGGCGAAGAGAAAAACCGACTGAGCGGCGCGCATAGCAACAGCGGATTCAGCGATAAGGCGAGGCTGTCAGAAGAGTACGAACGAGAAAAGAGAGGGCACAAAGGAACCGCTAGACGCCACCGACGCCCACACTCACGCCCGAAGGGTACAAAAGGGGGCCGCTGGCACGAGCTCGGCCTATTCAAAAACAATATGGAGCACATCAAGGAGCAGTCACAGCAAGCAGCGGCCGGCGCCCCGAACTACGGGGTCGGTAAAGCTCACCCGGCCGATCCTCGCCTGTTGGCCAGCGATATTGCTGGAGCTGCAGGCGGACGAGGAGAAGGGCCGGTAACTGAACCGGCGTCGCAGCGTCGGGCACGCCGGCACGTGGTCCGTCGACCACCTGTGCGGCTGCCATTTCACCCGCGGAAGGCCGGGAGAAGATTAAGGCGGCACCCAGGCTACCTTACGGTGTGGACGTCACCGGACCTGGAGGAGCCAGCGCCATCACCGGGATCATGGGCGCCAGCAAGCTCGGTGAGCAGCGGAACGGGCGGAGGATGGGCAACGCCAGACTCGCCATACTGGCCGGGCGACGAAACGCGCAGAGGATGGGCGACGCCTCAGTCCGATGACGAGGTGGGGACACCGGCGGCCGCAACATACTTGCCGGACTGGGAAAGGGATGGGCCCTGCATCAAGAATGGGAGGTATTCGCCGCTGGCCACGTGGGAGCCGGCACGGCCACCCACCCCATACCGCAGCCAGGAGGCCGACATCGGCGAGGCGGTGGTCATCTCCGATTCGGAGGAGTCAGGAGCGGAAGCGGCAGAGGACGACGTGATCGTCATCTCGTAGGACTCCGAAGGAGAGGTGGGACCGGAGCCACCGACGGTCGCGTGGCTACGAATATCGAAGATCCGCGATGGCTTCGTGTGCCACGAAGTACATGTGGAGATTTGCTGGCGAGAGGCGGTCGAGGCGTGGCCGCCAGGCTTTTCGCTGGAGGAGCAGCAGCAGCATCAGCCGACGCAGCAGCAGCAGCATCAGCCACCGCAACAACAACAACAGCAGCAGCATCAGCCGACGCAGCAGCAGCAGCAGCATCAGCCACCGCAACAACAACAACAGCAGCAGCAGCAGTCTCCTCAACAGCAGCAGCAGGACAAGGAGGAGTGGAGGCCAATCCGTCTGCCGCTGTCAGGCCGTCCGACGCTGCAGCGGCAGCAGTCGGAACCAACGGCCCCGGGAACGGTGCGCCCCACACTGCAGCGGCAGGGTTCGTGGCCAGAAGCCGGGCCGATCGGCGAGTGGACCAAGGTGGCGGAAGACGAGTGGCCGATGGAGGTGGTGGAGCATCTACGGCGCACCAAAACCCCACAGGGCCGAGCAGCGCCAATTGTGTGGGCAGACGGTTGCCGATACCGTGTGCGCCACTCGCGCGGGGGCCGACGTGTATACAGGCATATACGAGGAGGGGAAGGGGAAGGAGAGAGAGAGAGAGCGAAGTAAAACTGGAGTGACACAGATATATCGTTTACTCACGGCGGGGTGAAAGGGGCGAAGTAACATCAGCTGGAAAAAAAAGAAAGAAAAATAAAAGGGGTAGTATTTTTCACGCGGAGTGAAGATAATGGAACCCGGCTTACCTTTTTTTTTCGCACACAACGTGGGTGCGCAAAACAACGTCTCACAACTAGCTAACGCAAAAGTGAGTCGACCATCCAAATGCAACCCTGCGTGCTGTTAATAGCAGATCACTGTTAACAACAGATCACTGTTAACAGCAGATCACCATTAACAGCGGCGCGAGCTAACAGCACGGCATCCAAATACGTCACTGCTTGCTGTTAACAGGTGAAGAAATGCATCCCTGCACTGCTTGCAAGTGACACTTTGGCGGGACGTTTAAAACACAAAGGCATCGTGTTTTCCCGAAGGAAGAGGGGAGTGTGAGGAGCAATATGATGGGCCAGGGAGTTATATATATATATAGGCATATATATAGAACGGCCCAGCTCCTCACAGCAAACTCCATAACGGTTGGAGTAAACCCCGCTACGCCGAACGCGACATAGACGCACAGGAGTGGCTCTCTGTCGCACTCGGCTATTCAGCAATGGGCTCGTGTTGCGCACACAGACGAACAACGGGCCGTTAGCCGAAGTACCGTTCGCGACTGCGCAGCGATAGCAGACGCCGCCGCGCAGACAACGGCGAATGGAATGTTCTGGACGATCGCGTGATGGCACCGTTAAGCGGACACGAGCACCATCAGCAGGCCCCGTTCCAGCACGAAGCAGGGCCTGCCGAGGGCATATAAAAGGAGAAATGCAGCCGACACAGGGGAGAGAAGATTATTGCCAGTGAAAGTGAACAGAAGTAAAAGTGCCAGTCAAAGCAAGTGCCAGTGAAAAGTGATCCTCGAGGGACATCGAGGGATACGCAAGGACATCGAAGGACATCAGAACAACACCACAGGACCTCACGCCGAAGGACATTCAGCAACAACTGCCACCAAGACAGGACATTGGTGGGCAGCTCTAGTAGATAGGCAGCTTTGGCGAATCTTGGAGTGAGTGTGTGCTATTTGCGACGTAGCCGTGCGTACTCGGAGTGAGTACGCCGTCTCTTACGAATACGTCGGAGTGCTTAAGGTGAATCCGGCAGTAGGAGAGCCTGTATGAAATCCGTGCGGATCGCCGGAGTATACAGAAGCGTATCCTGGCGATAACCCGGTGTGCCCAGAGCGAATCCTGTGCGTGCAAGAGAGACGTAGGGCACTCGGAAAGCCGGAGTGCCTCGCAAATAGCGAATCACCTAGCCAAGTGTGCTCATAGGAGGCGAATCCTTGCGGATAGCAGGAGTGCATTAGGCAGGAAAACAACAGTTGTACAAATACTTAGAAATAAGCCAATCGAAGTCCAAAATATACCGGTCAAACTCAAACCATAACAAGACTTAGTACTATCGCAGGTGCCTACAATTATAAATATTGTTGGCACGAGCACACAGTCGACTGAAACTCAGCCCGGCTTAGACACGGAATAACCGAAGGTTCGTTACAATATCTAGTTGCATTAGCGGTAGAAAAATTTGTGGAACATCAGTTTTTGCTTTGTAGTAATACATAAAAGCCCGTCCTATCCATTTGGGATATTTAAAACTCAATTCCAGGAATTGTTTCATCAATTTTCGATAGGTCAATATAATATAATATCAATATAATTTTAGAAGATTTTAATTTGTGTTTAAGCAAAATGGACACATGTTGGAGTATATTTAATGATTTGATTAGGAGAAAGTTTAAATGTTTATTATACCCTTGCAAAAAGGGTATATTAATTTTGGTCAGGAGTTTGCAACGCAGAGAAGCAAGCATCTCCGACCATATAAAGTATATATATTCTTGATCAGCAAGACTAGCTGAGTTGATATAGCCATGTCCGTCTGTCTGTCTGTCTGTCCGTCTGTCCGTCTGTCTGGATCAACGCAATCTCCTCCGAGACTATAACAGCTACAGAGCTGAAATTTTGCACATAGGCTGGAATGTGCTGCAGGCATTGTATATCTCGGAATCATCCGGATCGGATGACTATATCCTATAGCTCCCATAGGACAGATCGGTTTTAAGAAATGTTTTAGTGGGATAACTTCGACGTTATTAAAGTCAGAGACTTGAAGTTTAGAATATATACTACTGATATGCACCCAAATACAAAAATATATAGATTATATATCTACGCCCTTTGGGGGCGTGGCAACTCGGATAAAACTATATCTTCTACATTTTTCAAGCTAGAGCATCCAAATTTAGAAAGTAATATACTGTTGGCCTTCCCTTTAGATTAATCAAAAAATTATATATCCACGCCACGTGGCAAATCGGGAATGTCTATATAGTACTTAACATAAATCTTCCAATATTTTGGATGCTGTTAAAGCCAGAGACGTGAAACTTAAAACATATATTTGTATCAACCACCCCTAGAAAAAAAGATAAAGAATATATATCTACGCCCATTAGGGGCGTGGCAAATCGGAAAAAACTATATCTTCTACAATTTTATACCTAGAGTTTAAAAAATTGACACAGACGTTAGGCTTGACCGTTTCGACATAATTATGAAAAATTACATATATCCGCCTCTTGGGGGCGTGGCAACTCGGAGAAAACTATGTCTTCCAAAGTCTTATAGATACAGCTTCAAAATTTGATATATAAGTTACTGTTGCCATGCTTAATAGATTGCCCAAAAATTATATATATCCAATTGTTGGGGGCGTGGCAAATCAGAAAAAACTGTATCTATATCCTTTGCAATTGCAAGGGTATTACCAAACTTCGGCATGGCCGAAGTTAGCCCATCCCTCTAGTTAGATTTGAAAACGCCTACAACCAAATGTGATTCGCACATTGATTGGGCGTTTTCAAATCTACCCAGAGAGGAAGTTGTGATGAATCACAAAATAGCCACCCACCCATCTCCACCGAACGCCACCCACCCACACACAACACCCACACCATCGAACCCGCAGCACACACACACAACGGCGCGCAGCTGCAGCGCTTACGCCTGGCAGCGATGTAAGCCGGCAGCGGCAGCGGGCGCTCGGCTCAACAAATTGCACCACGGCTGAGCACGAACGCAACCCACCGCGAGCCGAAACCGGGGCGCAGGCGCACAGCTGCAGCGCATACGCCTGACAGCGATGCAAGGCGGCAGCGGCAGCGCGCATTCGGCTTAAAGAGAGCACACCACGGCCGAGCGAAAAGCCACCTCGAGCAAGAGGCCGACGCAGCAAGGCAGAGGCAGCAGCACGAGCGCTCGGGACACTCATCTGCAGCACGCTGGAGCGTACGGACGTGCCCGCATGACGCGCATGCGGCGCGTCATAGCAGGAACGAGGCAGTCGACGGCACGTGCTGGAGCGAGCAGACGTGTGCGCAGGAGCGCGCATGAGCGCCCAGCACTCGACAAGAGACGAGTGAAGATAAAATAAGAGTTTAAGAGCAATGTATAGCAATGAAGTTAATAAAACACCGAATATCTAAAACCTAAAAGTGCTGTGTGGAATACGTTCATGTGTGTGATCGCTTTTTACCCTACTCCTCCTGCACGGTCGGGCGATGTCCTCCGAGCAGAGGGGATCGCAGTCCCACGGCTTCCGCATGGGATGGGCGCCGTCCTCCCGGCGGCAGCCATAATCCCACATCTCCGACATGGGCAGGCGTCGTCCCCTGTGTCGGGGTCATCACTCGCCCCATGCGCGGGCGGGCGTTGTCTCCCGCGCTGCGGCGATTCCGTCACTTTTCGGCAAGGCCGGGCGATGCCCTCCGAGCAGAAGGAGATGTCCCTTAACCCGCACCCCGTGTCAGTGTTGTCCTTCCTACCCCAATACTCCTCCGGCGCGCTTACTCCACACCTACATAAGCCACCGCTTCAGCCACCAGTCGGCGGCGGCCCTCTCACCCAACAAGTCCCAGACACATATACAAATTATTTGTGGAAGGCCCTGGCCGCGACTGAGAATTATACCTCGGCCAGCGAACTTGCTTACAAAGGTAGTGCTAGTACGTTTGAGACTGTATATAGTTACCACAGTGGTATTTCAGTAAGTGTTCAGGATAGGGTATGTGAGTGTATGTGGGATAGTTATTATGTATCTCTTATATTTATTATGATTATATTTATTATTATGATAATATTATATTAGATTATAAGATAGATAGATTAAATCTCGGCTTCCAGCTTTCTCAACTTTGACTTCAGCTTTTAGTCTCTGTCGGCCTCTGCAACCTTATACGACTTCTGTCCGCTTCAACTTCTTTCAATTTCACAACTTGACAAGTTGACTTCTTCTTCAGACTATCTCTTCTGACTATCGATCAGCCACCACTTCTTCGTTGTGTACAACGCTGCGGTATGGTGTTACCACCTCGTTGTACAGCTACTCTTTGTTACAGTGTATATATATTTAATTATTAGTAATAAGTCTTAAATTTTATATAATTAGTAATTAATATATATTTATGATTAAAAACATAATTTTAATTCAATTAAACGGCTGGAATATATTTTATTTTGTTGTCCGTACGCTCCAGCGTGCTGCAGTTGAGTGTCCGCTTCCGCAGTAGTTGTATCCGCTGCTGCTGCGCGCCTGCGCCATGGCTTCGACTCGCGGGGAGTTGCTGTCACCGAGCGCGAGCTCTGACGCTGCCTATGCCGGTTATGCGCGGTTGATCGGGTGTGTGTCAGTTCGGTGGTGTGGGTTTTGTCTGTTTGATATGTGGGCGTGGTGTTTGTTTGTCGTGTGTGGGTGGTGTTTGGTGGAGATGCGTAGGTGGTTGAGATGTGATTCATCACAATTGTTTGCTGGAATCTTACTCACCTGTTGCTTTGCATGGCTTTAGATTGGCATATAGCGGTGCCAGTTTCTCTGCGAAGCCGTCTGCAGCATTGGACAGATGTCGCTCCTTTGGCCACACCTATTTCCCCATGGCCGGTTTACATCTACGCGGCTCCACACGATTTGGCACACCTCTGCCAACTTGGTTGCTCTTTCTGTTGGGCTTTGCGTCGATTGAACGGTGCCCACTGTTACTCCGTCGTACAATGTTTTGGGCAGCCTCGGCTAGCGACCCTGTGTCAAAAATGCCGTGCTACAACCAGTCGATGTTGAGACACTGCTGTTGACTGCCAACGTCAACTCCGGCAGCGTCTCGTCCCAGCATCGCTGGTTGTTTCCCGCAAATTGCACAATCTTTGTTTTGACTGTTCGGTTTGCACGCTCAGTCTAGCTCTAACCAAGATCTGCTCCCGAAATGGTTTCTTTGGTGTCGCTGTGTTAGCACTTCGCATCGGCACCATCTCCGTCCACTTGGAGAATCTGTCAATAAAGACCAAAAGCATGGTACTCCCATGCTTCTACCTCGGCCCCACAAAATCAGCGGAGACGGTGGCACACTGTTTCTCAGGGATTATAGCGCTGGCACAGCTCACATCACATAGCACATCCCTGTACAGCCCGGGCCAATAATAGCGAGTTGTCCCACTCGCTATTATTTTGCCCGCCGTCGCTGCACCGTGGTTTTCTTTTATCAACTTAGCTTGCTTGCCTTTTGGTACGCACAATTTCCATGCAGCCACATCCTCGTACCCGACCTGATGAGGGATATGCCGATAAATCTCTCCAGTTTTTTCGACAGAGACCGGGAATTTCTGGGGCTTCACTTTCAGCTACCTCCGCAGCATCTGTATCCATGGACACTGTTCGCACGCTTGCCGCTAAGTGTCCACCAGTACGCGACACGTCTTCTCATTAAGTGACTGATTCGATAATGCGTCTGCCAAGACATTATAACGAACCTTCGGTTATCCCGAGTCTAAGCCGGACTGAGATCAGTCGGCTGTGTGTTCGTGCCAACAATATTTATCTAAGTCTTGGTGATGTTTAGGTTTGAGCGGTATATGTTGAGCTTCGATTGGCTTATTGGTATTTCATGTTATCGCCAGGATGCGCTTCTGTATACTCCGGCGATCCGCACTGATTTCATACATACTCACACTCTCCAAGATTCGCCAAAGCTGTCTATCTGCTAGAGCTGCCCACCAATGTCCTGATTGGCGGCAGCTGTTGCTGAAGGTCCTTCTGGCGTGATGTGTAGTCTCCTTGGAAATCTCTCGATCTAATTCAATGTCCTTTTGTATCCTTCGATGTCCCTCGATGACCACTTTTGTCAGCACTCGCGTTGACTTGCACTTTGTCGCCTTCTTTGCAGTTTCCCTTGTAATTCACTATCCCCGGTGGCAGGGCCTGCTTCGTGTTGAACTTAAGGGTGACATCGCGCGAGCATCCAGAACCTTCTTTATGCCGAAGCCCCGTTATCGTGGCGCCACTGTATGTCTAGTGTGGGGCGACTGCGTCAGCTATCGCTACTCAGCGGCGAAAGGCACTTGGACTAACGCTTCTGTGTGCAACACGAGCCTATTGCTGAACAGCCGAGTGCGACAGAGAGCCTTTTCTGTGTCGCGTTTGTCGTCACGAGGGTTGCTCCAACAGTTCTGGAGTTTGTTGTGAGGAGTTGAGCCCCCGTATATATATATGCCCATATGCATTTATATATCCAATGGGCTGTCATACGGCTCCTCACATTTCTCTTTTTCTTGCGGAAAACATGATGCCTTCTTGTGAGAACCGTGCTTTGTCCATTAACTTTGCGCCAAACTGTGGAGCAAGCTGTGACGCGTGTAGGCAACCGCTGCTTATTAATTTAATTATTTAGCAATTAATTATTTAGCACTCAAGATGTAAAATATTACAATCTTTTCCTTTTAAATTTTCCCAGCTTCTGCCACGTACTCTCATAGAGTCGACGCCCCCTCTGCTTTCCCGCAGTAGGTAGCCTGGTGTATTTATGTATGGTGTAACAAGTAACCCTCGCTCTTATGTATTAAGTATCCCTCGCCGCGCTGCAACGGCTGTAACTAGATACTCTTGGTATGTCGCAAGAGTGCCTCGTTATCGCTTATGATTATGGTGAGTCGGTTTGCCGACCATCACTTTGTAGCGTATTGTTTAGATTTTAAGCTTTGCATATTCTTTGTCTTTAGCTTTAAGTGAACAATTATTGTACTTTGAATTCAGTTCTGTAAAAGTATCAAGAGAGCATAGTCTCCGAAATACAAGCTCCGGCACAGCCGTCGTTACTTATATCTTTCATTTCTTTGTTAAGCCACAAGGCCAACAATAAAGGAGAGCATTAGCTACCCCAACCTAATCAACAGCAGGATAATACCTGCATCAACACCCCCCATCAACCATCAACCTATTCCTGATGTTATTGCTGCTTTTACTGCTGCTGATGCTACTGCTGCTCTGGCTGCTCTTCGAGCAAAAAGCCTGGCGGCCACGCCTCCACCGCTTCCCGCCAGCACACCTCCACATGCAGTTCATGGCATAAGCAGCCACCGCGCAGCCTCGTCCTTCGTCGAACCGCTCACGTTCCTAGTTCCAACCCTGCCTCTGCTTCCGAGTCCGATGAAATGACGATCACATCGAACTCCGCCGCCGGCCCTGCCTCCGCCACTCCCACGTCGCTCACCCTCTTAACCTCTTCTTAATTCTCCGATTGGTGCTGCGAGTCGGAGATGACGATCGCGTCTCCGTCGTCTTTCTCCTGCAGGCGGTTGACAGCGGTTGACAGTCCGGCATGTGTGGCGAGGATGATGGTACCCACTCCTCGTAAGCTGACCGGGGCGTCGACCACACTCCGGCTCCACCATCCCCGCTGCTCACCGAGCTCGCCGGCACCCCGGCGAAGTCGCCATCTCTTCGTCGGTTGGCGATATCCAGATCGCCAAATACGCCAGACGTCAACCTTCAGTCGTCCTCCGTGGGTGAAAAGGGAAACTCCTTGTTTTTGTTGTTGCAAATTTCGGCAGGTGTTCGTATTAGGTTATATGTGAATTGGAGCGTGCTTGTATATGTTTCTTTTTGCGTAATGGTGAGTGAATTTTGCTGTCGCTTGCATTCTCATGCGCCTTACCCTTTGTTATTGTTGCAAACGCTTGCGACCGGCGCTATATTTGGCAGATTGTTACTCTGTTAAAACTTGCTGCCCTTATATCATCGAGCTATTAAAATTATAATTTTTTTTAAAAATCTTTTAATTATACCCTAAACCTATGGAAAATGGTAAATCTGGGTATAATTGTTTTGTAAAAAGTATGTAACAGGCAGAAGGAGGCATGGCAGACCCCACAAAGTATACATATTCTTGATCACGACGACGAGCTGAGCCCGATTTAGCCCTGTCCGTCTTTCCGTATGTATAAACGCGTCGATCTTAGAACATATATGAGCTAGAGACTTAAAATTTTTGGACGAATTTCCATGTATACAGCGCGTATATCGAGTATCGAGTTTGCTTTAGATATTCGATCAATTTTCCCGTTTCAATGAATTCATTTTTAAACGTTATAGAGATTCAGTTTTTCCAGTTACCAAATTTTCCATTAAGCTTTTTGTAAATAAAATACCTTGTTGGGCACAGCACCAGCAGCACAGTTGAGCGGTCAGCTATTGTGTGCTATATTATTCTTGGCTGATCGCACTACATTCGGTCGCTTGCATACAGTGTTTAGTTTTAGCAATTGTTCGCTGGCTGATCGCATGACACTTTGGTCGCTTGCACACAGTGTTAACATTTAACTCAATGAAAGCATTAACTAACTACAACAAAGTGACTTATAATTCAAATTATAAGATCATTGAAAATGGGAAATCAGGGCATAATGGTTTTGCAAAAAGTATGTAACAGGCAGAAGGAGGAGTGGCAGACCCCATATAGTATATATATTCTTGATCAGGGCGACGAGCTGAGTCGATTTTGCCCTATCCGTCTGTCTGTCCGTCTGTCCGTATGTATGAACGCGTCGATCTCAGAACATATAAGAGCTAGAGACTTCAAATTTTGCATGATAGTCTGTGTATACAGCGAAAATATCGAGTTTGTTTTAGATATTCGATAAATTTTTCCGTTTCAATGATATCGATTTTAAACGTTATCAAGATTCAGTTTTTTGACTATATCTTTTACATATTTTTAGCTACAGCTACCAAATTTTGTTTTTAGCTTTTTGTAAATAAAATACATTTTCTATTTTTTCATATTTTGGATACCGGCTCCACATTTCACTAAAAAAATTTATTAAAAAAAAAAATTATCAAAGCCACAATTTAATTTTTTCAAAACTTTTTAGTGAAAACCGTATTTTCAATAAATTAATAGCATTCAATGCAGAAAGTTGCATTCAAATCCGTTAAGTAATACAGAAGTTATTACAGGAAACATTATAAAACCACGCGGCAGCAGCCTGTAAGTGTGCACACATACATTCAAATCAACTACGCAGAAATCGGCGCGCGTGCTTCTGTGTGCATGGTATGTATATATGTGCATGTGTATATGTGTGCATGTATATGTGTGCATGTGTATATGCGTGCCTGTGTGTATGTGTGCATGTGTATATGCGCGCAGAGGTAATATGTATAGATAAAAGATGTAAGCTAGGTTGTTTAAAACATCAGCTCGGACTTGGTTCATGGATCTCGTATTCGGGCAGACCCGACTAGAGCTTTCTTACTTGTTCTTTTTAGACTCTGTTCCCAAAGGGAAAAAGAGTCTATTGGATTTGTGCAATGTCCGTCTTGCTGACTGTCCGTCTGTCCGTCTGTCTGTATGAACGCGCAGCATTTGGACACTATAGAAGCTAGAGACTTGTAATTTGGAATATATACTCGTGTGTATCCGCGTCAGATCAAGTTTGAGTATTTTTCCGTTACGCCCACAGGGGGCGTGGCAAATCGGGAAATGCTATATCTATTAAGACTAAACCGCTGTTATTTTAGTCAATATTGCAGTCTAAGAAATGGGATTTAGAATATATATTTGTGTACAGCACGCGGACGTTTTAAGATATAGATTATATATCTACGCCCATTGTGGGCGTGGCAAATCGGATAAAACTATATCTTCTACAGTTTTGAAGCTAGAGCATCTAAATTTGGCATGTGGGTTACTGTTGACCTTCCCTTAAGTTAGATCAAAAAGTTATATACCCACGCCCCCTGGGGGCGTACCAAATCGGGAATATATATATATAAATTTCTATAAATCTTATAATATTTTGAGCGTATTAAGAGCTAGAGACTTGAAATTTGGAATACATGTGCAAGTAGATCACTCGGAATCAAATATATATATTATAGATTAAGGGCGTGGCAAATCGGATATAACTATATCTCCTACAGTTTTGGAGCTAGAGCGTCCAAATTTTGCATGTGGGATACTGTTGACCTCCTCTTAAGATAAGTCAAAAGTTATGTATCCACGTCTTCTGGGGGCGTGGCAAATCGGGAATTACTATATCTTTTACTAAAACCGTGATAATTTCGGCAATATTTCCGCCAAAGAATTGGGACTTGGAATATATATACTAGTATCCTACCTCTACCCAAAAATATATGTTATATATAGCTACGCCCATTTGGGGCTTGGCAAATAGGGTAAAACTGTATCTCCTACAGTCTTAGACGTAGAGCATCCAAATTTGACATGTGGGTTACTGTTCATGAAATTTAAATTTACGAAAAAAAAAAATAATAATAATCATAATGTAAGAATCCGTAAAACAAATTCTAGTTGACCTAACTGGGGATTGAAGCAGGGTCTTCGCTACCACAACGCAAGTCAGTTTAACCAAATCAAAACCTTCCAAACTCAGTTTGGCGCATAGTCGCGCAAGAGACGCAGTGGTGTTGTGGGTAGATTCAGTGGCTTGCGAAGCGCTTGACCCAGGTTCGATTCCCATCGCTTCCGCTTGATATTATCATTTAATAAAATGTTTTTTTTTTTTATTTTTTTATAACTTCTATGTTACATAATGGATTTTGATAAAACTTTCTGCATAAATCCTTATATTTTATTAAAAATACGGTTTTACCTAAAAAATTTAAAAAAAAATGTAAATGTGGCTTTATTTGCAACTGAACTTATATTAAATTGATTTTGTGAAATGTGCAGCCAGTATCCAAAATATATAAAAACCAAAATAGTACTTTATTTTAAAAAAGCTATATGTAAAATTTTATGACTGTAGCTAAATTGATGTAAAAGACATGCTCAAAAAAGGAATCTCAATAATCTCGCATTCAAACATACGGAAAGACGGACGGACGGTCGACATATTTATTGAGCCTACACACCTTTAACAGGAACAGAGTCTGACGCAGTCGGTGGCGCCCGACTGCAACGTTCTTACTTGTTTATATTTTGGATACCGGCTCCACATTTTACAAAATCAATTTATTCAAAAAAAAAAAAACTAGAGGGATGTGCTAACTTCGGCCATGCCGAAGTTTGGTAATACCCTTGCAATTGCAAAGGATATAGATACGGTTTTTTCTGATTTGCTACGCCCCCAACAATTAGATATATATAGTTTTTAAGCAATCTATTAAGCAGGGCTACAGTAACCTATATATCTAATTTTGAAGCTCTACCTTGTGATGAATCACAAAATAGCCACCTACCCATCTCCACCGAACACCACCCACCGAACGCCACGCACCCACACACAACACCCACACCATCGAACCCGCGGCCATAGCTACATAGCAGCCATAGCTACAGACGCCACAGAATCGCGCAAAAGCTACGCGTCGCCAAGAACTCGTGCCGTCAAAACTGCACGCCGGCACAGCTACGCCAAGCTGTAAAGGTCACAGCTATGTAAGCCGGCAGCGGCAGCGGGCGCTCAGCGCAACAAACTACACCACAGCCGAGCACGAACGCAGCCCACAGCGGCAGCGGGCGCTCGGCTTAGCTGAGCACGAACGCAACCTACCGCGAGCCGAAACCGGCAGCGGCAGCGGCAGCGGGCGCTCGG
This sequence comes from Drosophila gaucha, assembly GCA_035045545.1. Classification (NCBI taxonomy): domain Eukaryota; kingdom Metazoa; phylum Arthropoda; class Insecta; order Diptera; family Drosophilidae; genus Drosophila; species Drosophila gaucha. Next base: position 25,703 of record JAWNOY010000262.1, read on the forward strand.
CGCAACCAATTACACCACGGCTGAACACGAACGCAACCCACCGCAAGCCGAAACCGAGCGCAAGCGCACAGCTGCAGCGCATACGCCTGACAGCGATGCAAGGCGCGCATTCGGGTACAAAGAGCACACCACGGCCGAGCGAAAAGCCACCTCGCGCAAGAGGCCGACGCAGCAAGGCAGAGGCAGCAGCACGAGCGCTCGGGACAGTCATCTGCAGCACGCTGGAGCGTACGGACGTGCCCGCATGACGCGCATGCGGCGCGTCATAGCAGGAACGAGGCAGTCGACGGCACGTGCTGGAGCGAGCAGACGTGTGCGCAGGAGCGCGCATGAGCGCCCAGCACTCGACAAGAGACGAGTGAAGATAAAATAAGAGTTTAAGAGCAATGTATAGCAATGAAGTTAATAAAACACCGAATATCTAAAACCTAAAAGTGCTGTGTGGAATACGTTCATGTGTGTGATCGCTTTTTACCCTACTCCTCCTGCACGGTCGGGCGATGTCCTCCGAGCAGAGGGGATCGCAGTCCCACGGCTTCCGCATGGGATGGGCGCCGTCCTCCCGGCGGGAGCCATAATCCCACATCTCCGACATGGGCGGGCGTCGTTCCCTGTGTCGGGGTCATCCCTCGCCCCATGCGCGGGCGGGCGTTGTCTCCCGCGCTGCGGCGATTCCGTCACTTTTCGGCAAGGCCGGGCGATGCCCTCCGAGCAGAAGGAGATGTCCCTTAACCCGCACCCCGTGTCAGTGTTGTCCTTCCTACCCCAATACTCCTCCGGCGCGCTTACTCCACACCTACATAAGCCACCGCCTCAGCCACCAGTCGGCGGCGGCCCTCTCACCCAGCAAGTCCCAGACACAGATACAAATTATTTGTGGAAGGCCCTGGCCGCGACTGAGAACTAGCCAGCGAACTTCCTTACAAATGGCGCCCGAGCAGGGACCCTGGGTAAAATAAAATTTAAAGAGAGTTTCACCCTTCGTGGCCTAAAAACCCACAAGTTGAGAGGAGTAAGCGCGGATAGGCGAAGCCGCAGCCATAGCTACAGACGCCACAGAATCTCGCAAAAGCTTCGCGTCGCCAAGAACACGTGCCGCGAGAACTGCACGCCGGCACAGCTACACGTGGTAACCCACATGCCGCCATTGCTATACATAAACTCCAAAACTACAACCAGTAAAACTACATAAAATCAAAGCTACACGCAGTAAAACCACATAACAGAACGACACCCAGTAAAACCACATAAACTCAAAAAAAAAAAAAAAAAAGAAACTACAACCAGTAGAACTACATAAAATCAAAGCTACACCCAGTACAACCACATAACAGAACTACACTCAGTAAAACCACATAAACTCCGAAAACTACAACCAGTAAAACTACATAAAATCAAAGCTACAACCAGTAAAACTACAAAAAAAAAAAAAAAAAAAAAAAAAAAAAAAACTACACCCAGTAAAACTACAACTGCATCCAGGAAAGCTACATAAAGGCAAAGCAACACGACGCCTTAACTACGCGTAGCCATGACAGAGGGTATAAAACACCAGCGCTTCGAGCATTCGAGGAGATTCTTTCCCGGCACACTGGCGGGTACACAACGGAGTTGGAAACGACGACGAGAACTATAAAAAAAAAAAAAGGATTTACCACTACGAGGATTACCAGGATTTACGGCTACGAGAATTACCAGGATTTACGACTACGAGAATTACCAGGATTTACGACTACGAGAATTACCAGGATTTACGACTACGAGAATTACGAGAACTATCAAGGATTTACCACTACGAGAATTACCAGGATTTACGACTACGAGAATTTCCAGGATTTACGATTACGAGAACTATCAAGGACTTACTACCACGAGAGTTGCCAGATTTGTTACTACGAGAATTACCAGGATATACTACTACGTTTCCAAGATTTGCTAATTCGCGAATTCACCACTACGAGCGCAAGTTGACTCTTCAACTTACAGGGAAACGAGTAGTATGCCGGGAGTACGGTGGATCAGCTATCGCCGCAAGGCGGAATTAGAGGCGGTCCTACAGGAGTTTGGAATTGACGCGAGTGGCTCAGTGGAAGAGATACGCAGGAGGCTCAGTCTATTTGTAGGCCGAGACGATCACCCCCCGAAGACGTTGGCACGGCTGGAGGCGTTAGCTCTGCAATATGGGGAGCGCACTAACCCAGATTCGCGACCAAGCAGCCCGTTTCTCACGGGCGAAGAGGAGGACGCGAAGTTAGGCGTACCTGGTATCCGGGCCAATCACGAGACTACCAACTCACCCAAACCCATACGAGTGGAAGTACCCACTAGTCGGATAATACTTCCAAGAAGCGAATGCCGGAACTGCAGCCAGGAGGAGGTACCCTATCGTATGTTCGCAGGGCAAATCAGGAAGTGGGGAATTACCTTCGACGGCGTTACCGACCCTCTGCGCTTCATCGAGCAGCTGGAGGAAAGGGCTCGAGCCTACCAGGTGGGACTGCTAGACATGCCACGCGTGATGCCGCAACTACTCACCGGGCGGGCAGAGAACTGGTTCAGGGGCAGTGAACTGCAAAACACGACCTGGCCCGCCTTCAGGAAGGCATTCCTTGAGTTCTTTCTGCCACCCTGCTACTTCCGAAGATTGGAGGACGAGATCCGGACGCTGTGGCAGCGCAAGGGCGAACCCTTTAAAGAATATCTGATCGACTTGCGATTGATGATGCAGAGAGCCGGATACACGGAATCCGAAAAACTCGAACGCACTTATGAGAACTTGTTGCCCGACTACCGGCTCGCCACAAAGCGTCGAGAGTTCCAAACGCTGGAGGACCTGACTAACTTAGTAGTCACTTATGAGGAGCTCCGGGAGATGGCCCGGAAAATGAATAGCCAACCTCTCGCTGAATCGGGGAACTGGGTTCCAAGGCAAATGAGCCAAGCTCCACGAAGGGAAGAGGCTGCGCACCAGATGGCAACGGAGGAGCGGGGATATATCGCGGACCCACGAAGTGCATGCTCTAGGTGCGGAGAGCAGGGGCACTTCTGGCGGCAGTGCCAGAGACCACGGGCATTGTTCTGCTGGGACTGCGGACGACTCGGACCAAGAACAGTGGACTGCTGCCGACGACAATCGGCGGGAAACGACCCACGTCTCCGACCGCACCGGGACTCGGCGGAGACGGCGCACGCACAGCCCCGACAGTAGGAAACACACCTGCACTGCGCCTCGAGGGGAGCCGTATAGTCGCCGCAATCGGCATTGGGAGAAATACACGGACGGCGATCATTGACACGGGAGCATCGCGCAGCTTCATCGGCAGTCAAGCGGTGCGAGAGTTGGGATTAGCTCTAGGAAACCGGGAAATCTGCACCCAAGTCACCATGGCAGATGGCCATAGGTTGGCGGTGACACAGACTGTCAAGGTAGACATAAAGCTTGGCAACCGGAGCACTCCCATGCAGCTATTGGTGCTACCTACAGTCATGGGTAATATCATTTTGGGGATGGACTTCCTGATCGCTGTCAGGGCCACTATTCGGCTCGGTCCTATCACCCTGGAACTAGGGAGGGACGGCGAACCCAAGGCAAGGGATGGTGGAGAGCCCGTCATACCCATCGGGCATATTGCAGGCGGTTGCGAGGAGGCAACCAAAGCAGGTCGGCGACCCGTGGCGGCAGAGCGGGACGTTGGTGGAGGCGACGCCTTCTCCCTCGAGTCATCGGGACACAAAGACGACGAAACGGAGGGCCAAGTGAACCCACAAATACGGCGGTTCTTGGCAGACGAGCTAAGTCAGTTCGATGAGCTACGGGGAACCTGTACAATAACCGAGCATCGGATCACCATGCGGGACGATAGACCCATCAAGCAGCGCTACTAACCCGGCCATGCGGCAGATCATCGACGCCCAGATCGATGAACTGATCCAGCAGGGATGCATTGAGCCGTCGAGAAGTCCACATAGCGCACCCATCGTTCTTGTCCGAAAGAAAACGGGGCAATGGCGGATGTGCGTAGATTACCGGCAGCTCAACGCGCACTCCATTCCAGACGCCTATCCATTGCCACGGATGCAACACATACTGGAGAAGCTTCGCAACGCCCACTTTATCTCTACCCTGGACTTGAAAAACGGATATTGGCAAATCCCGATGGCACCAGAAAGTCGGGAGTGCACGGCGTTTACGGTACCGGGAAGGGGGCTCTTCCAATGGAAGGTCATGCCCTTCGGGCTACACTCGGCTCCGGCCACGTTCCAGAGGGCGTTGGATGGAATCATCGGACCCGAGATGGAGCCTTGGGCGTTCGCCTATCTGGACGACATCGTGGTCATCGGGGAAACAGTCGAGAGCCACATGGCACACCTGCAGGAGGTGTTCAGGCGACTAAGGAAGGCGAACCTGCGTCTGAATAAGGAGAAATGCAAATTTTTCCAGAAGAAGCTAATCTACCTGGGGCACACAATTAGCGAAACGGGCATTCACACCGACCCCCAGAAGATAGATGCGGTGAGAAACCTCCGACCTCCAACGTCGTGCAAGGAGCTCCGCCAGTGCATAGGGCTCGTGTCCTGGTACCGACGCTTTGTGGCTAACTTCGCCGACATCGTACAGCCGATGACATCCCTCCTCAAGAAAGGCAGGAAGTGGGAATGGGGAGAACCGCAGCAGTTGGCGTTCGAGGAGCTCAAGTCACGGCTGACAGAAGCTCCAGTACTCGTTTGCCCAGACTTCAAGGAGCGTTTCTTTCTGCAAACGGACGCGAGCGCGTACGGACTCGGGGCCGTGTTGACTCAAACGATTGAGGGTCAAGAACGAGTGGTAGCGTACGCGAGTCGGCGGTTGAACAAGGCGGAAGAGAACTACTCCGCGACGGAGAAGGAGTGCTTAGCGATCGTATGGGCGATTCGTAAGCTACGATGCTACCTGGAGGGGTATCATTTCGACGTCGTTACCGATCACCTAGCGCTCAAGTGGATGAATTCCATTGAGAGCCCCTCCGGACGCATCGCCCGCTGGACGCTAGAGTTGCAGCAGTACCGCTTCGACGTCCAATATCGTCGAGGGAAACTAAATGTCGTGGCCGACACTCTTTCCCGTCAACCAGCCGAGACCCTGCACACCGCTAAGGAGGAAGCGTATACGTGCCAGTGGTGGACCCAGCAAAAGGCCAGAGTCAGGGAGCGCCCGGGGAATTTCCCGGACTACGTCATAGAGAATGATCAGCTATATCGGCATTTCGACAATCGACCAATGGAAGAGGAATATCTCCCTTGGAAGCTGTGCATTCCGAAGGAGAGCCGAGAGAGGGTGCTGAAGGAATGCTATGATCAGCCAGCGGCAGGCCACCTGGGAGTACGGAAGACCACAACAAGGGTGAGGCAACGATACCACTGGCCGGGGCTTTGTCGGGATGTCGCGCGGTATGTACGCCGGTGTGAGACCTGTCAGAAGTTTAAGGTTAGCCAACTACCGCCGGCAGGGAAGATGCTCACCCGGCAAGTCAACGAGCCGTTCCAAGTGGTGTGCGCGGACTTCGTGGGACCGTTACCCCGATCGAAGCAGGGAAACACGATGTTGCTGGTCTTCATCGACCACTGTACCAAGTGGGTGGAGTTGGCCCCACTCAGACGGGCAACCGCGTCCACGTTACGGCGCGCGTTTCGAGAACGCATCTTGGGCCGCTTCGGGGTACCAAGTAAGTTCGTCTGTGACAACGGTACCCAGTTCACGAGCCGCGAATTCAAGTCATTCATGCAGCAGTTGGGGACGGAGATACAGTACACGGCCCCGTATAGCCCACAGCAAAACCCGACGGAACGGGCCAACCGGACGATCAAGACGATGATCTCCCAATACCTGAGACCACAGCAGAACGCGTGGGACGAGCTGATTCCCGAAATCAGCCTGGCGATGAACTCCAGCATCTAGGATTCGACAGGCTATAGTCCCGCGTTCCTGGTTCAGAGTCGCGAACCCCGCCTGCCAGGAGCGCTGTGCGAGGAGGTCACCCCAGGACCTGGCCGGCCGACGCTAGCAGTACCAGAAAAGGGACAGCTGATGAGGGAGATCTTCGAGCTGGCTCACAGGAACAGTCTACGGGCATCGGAGGACCAACGGAGGTATTACGACCTGAGAAGACGGGATTGGCGGCCAACGGTCGGAGCGGAAGTCCTCGTCCGGACACACTATTTGTCCAAGGCGGCGGACAACTTTGCCGCCAAGTTGGCACCAAAATTCGATGGACCCTGGACGGTGGTTAAGTTTGTGTCCCCAAACATTGTCCGACTGCAACGGGTCGGGGGTCGACAGCGCCGGACGGCAAATATCGCCGATTTGAAGGAGTACCACAAAGGGGACCAGCAAGACGGCGCAGCGGAAGGGCGCCCAAGGGGCGATAAAGCCGGCAAAGGGACCACGGACGCAACGGCGTTGAACAATGAGCCAAGACAGCCACCATTAGTGCAGAGCAAACTCACCACACCAGCAAACTCACACCACCAGAAAACTCACCACTCCAGCAGTGACAATATTAGGCAGCGTTGAGTGACACAGAGCACATTCTATCAACGACAGCCAACGCGAGCAGACCTAACCAACCAGCAACCAACCGTGAAGAGTAATTTTCTCAAACTTTCGAACGCTCTTCAGTCAACGCAGAATGGACCCACGGCCAAGACCCCAACCGACGAACCGACGACGGCCACTGACTCTCCGGATGATCAACCCCGCTGCCTGGCGTCGATCGGAGGAGCAGGAGCAACGAGCAAGGATGAGCACGATCCAACTGAAACGGTGCGTTGACCGGGTAAAAAGGCGGGCCCACGAACTGAGGCGCAGGAGGGGGAGGGCACACGAGGCTACCCTGTTCCCCGCCTACAGCGGGTTCGACTTGTGGCGGCACTCGGCGACGATCAAACCAAAAGGAGGGCCAAACCAAAAGGAGGAGCGCTGCCAGGACTGGGGCGCCGCAAGACATTAGTCCGTCTGGATGGGGAGGTGCACCGGATCCGGCAAAATGCTATCGGCAGGATCAGCGTCCAATGGCTGACCGGGAGAAAGGGGGGGTGTGATGAATCACAAAATAGCCACCCACCCATCTCCACCGAACACCACCCACCGAACGCCACCCACCGAACGCCACGCACCCACACACAACACCCACACCATCGAACCCGCGGCCATAGCTACATAGCAGCCATAGCTACAGACGCCACAGAATCGCGCAAAAGCTACGCGTCGCCAAGAACTCGTGCCGTCAAAACTGCACGCCGGCACAGCTACGCCAAGCTGCAAAGGTCACAGCTATGTAAGCCGGCAGCGGCAGCGGGCGCTCAGCGCAACAAACTACACCACAGCCGAGCACGAACGCAGCCCACAGCGGCAGCGGGCGCTCGGCTTAGCTGAGCACGAACGCAACCTACCGCGAGCCGAAACCGGGGCGCAGGCGCGCAGCTATGTAAGCCGGCAGCGGCAGCGGGCGCTCGGCGCAACCAATTACACCACGGCTGAACACGAACGCAGCACACAGCGAGCCGAAACTGGGGCGCAGGCGCGCAGCTATGTAAGCCGGCAGCGGCAGCGGGCGCTCGGCGCAACCAATTACACCACGGCTGAACACGAACGCAACCCACCGCAAGCCGAAACCGAGCGCAAGCGCACAGCTGCAGCGCATACGCCTGACAGCGATGCAAGGCGCGCATTCGGGTACAAAGAGCACACCACGGCCGAGCGAAAAGCCACCTCGCGCAAGAGGCCGACGCAGCAAGGCAGAGGCAGCAGCACGAGCGCTCGGGACAGTCACCTGCAGCGCACTGGAGCGTACGGACGTGCGCGCACGACGCGCATGCGGCGTCATGACAGTCATCGGCAGCACACTGGAGCGTACAGACATGCGCGCATGACGCGCATGCGGCGCGGCAGGGGAGTCTTCTGCAGCACACTGGAGCGTAAGACACGGGACAATCAGCTGCAGCACACTGGAGCGTACGGGGCAGTCGACGGCACGTGCTGGAGCGAGCAGACGTGTGCGCAGGAGCGCCCAGCACTCGACAAGAGAGAAGAGTGCCGATAAAAAAAGAGTTTTTAGAAAGAAATGTATAGCAATGTAGTTAATAAAACAACAACTAACTAAAACCTAAAAGTGCTGTGTGGTATACGTTTGTGTGTGTGATACCCTCCCTACCCTACGCCTCTTGCACGGCCGGGCGATGTCCTCCGAGCAGAAGCAATCCCAATACCACGGCTTCCGTATGGGACGGGCGACGTCCTCCCGGCGGAAGCTATAACCCCTATCTCCGGCATGGGCGGGCGTTGTCCCCTGCGCCGGAGTCATCCCTCGCCTCATGCGCGGGCGGGTGTTGTCCCCCGCGCTGCGGCAACTCAATCACCTTCCTGTAAGGCCGGGCGATGTCCTCCGAGCAGGAAGAGATTCCCTTAACCCGCACCCGTGTCAGTGTTGTCCTTCCTACCCCAGTACTCCTCCGGCGCGCTTACTCCACATATACATCAGCCACCGCCTCAGCCACCAGTCGGCGGCGGCCCTCTCACCCAGCAAGTCCCAGACACAGATACAAATTATTTGTGGAAGGCCCTGGCCGCGACTGAGAACTATACTCCGGCCAGCGAACTTCCTAACAACCTATAAGACTTTAGAAGATATAGTTTTCTCCGATTTGCCACGCCCCCAAGAGGCGGATATATATAATTTTTTATAATTTTGTCGAAACGGTCAAGTCTAACGTCTGTGTCAATTTTTGGAACTCTAGGTGTAAAATTGTAGAAGATATAGTTTTTTCCGATTTGCCACGCCCCTAATGGGCGTAGATATATATTCTTTATGTTTTTTTCTAGGGGTGGTTGATACAAATATATGTCTTAAGTTTAAAGTCTCTTGCTTTAACAGCGTCCAAAATATTGGAGGATTTATGTAAAGCACTATATAGACTTTCCCGATTTGCCACGCCCCAAGTAGGTGTAGATATATAACTTTTTGATCAATCTGAAAGGGAGGCCAAAAGTATATTACTTTCCAAATTTGGATGCTCTAGCTTCAAAACTGTAGAAGATATAGTTTTATCCGATTTGCTACGCCCCCAAAAGGCGTAGCTCTATAATCTATATCTTTTTGTATTTGGGTGAAACTCAGGAGTATATATTCCAAATTTTAAGTCTCTGACTTCGACTAGCGTTGAAGTTATCCCACTAAAACATTTCTTAAAACCGATCTGTTCTATGGGGGCAATAGAATATAGTTATCCGATCCGGATGATTCCGAGATATACAATGCCTGCAGCACATTCCAGCCTATGTGCAAAATTTCAGCTCTGTAGCTCTTATAGTCTCGGAGGAGATTGCGTTGATTCAGACAGACGGAGAGACAGACAGACGGACAGACAGACAGACGGACAGACAGACATGGCTTTATCAACTCAGCTAGTTTTGCTGATCAAGAATATATATAATTTATATGGTCGGAGATGCATCCTTCTCTGCGTTGCAAACTCCTGACCAAAATTCATATACTATTTTTGCAAGGGTATAAAAATTATCAGTCACTATTTAGTTTCTTAAATTTTTTAGGCAAAACCGTATTTTCATTAAAATAAAAGCATTCAATGCTCAAAATCCGTTTAGAATACAGAAATTATTAAAGAATACATTATGTCAATTGGAAAAAATGCGGCAGCAGCCTAGCATTTTCCCTATATGTACGTGTACACACATACATTCAAATCATGCGCACGTGAATATGTGTGCGTGTGTATGTGAGCGCAGAGGATAATATGTATGTATGTATATGTCGGAGCGTGTTGCGCGTGTTGCTGCGTACTGTGTGTGTAAGTGTATGGGTATTCTGTTTTGGGTATTTTACCAGAATCATAATTTCATCATATTAGTAATGTTGTATCAGCCGCTAATTGTGCTGTGATTGGTCATTTGCAATTTTGTCGCTTTAAGAAGTCCGTTATAGCGCGACAACAGCGTTGCTGCGCGTCGTCGAGTGTGGTTCGGTGCAGGTAGAGAAACAGAAACGAGTCAGTCGAATTTGAAATTACAAAGCCAGCGCACCGAAAATCACTGCGCTTTAAAGCAAAATGGAAAGTGAGCGTTCTTTAACATATAGATAAAATATGTAAGCTTCATTGTTTAAAACATCAGCTCGGACTTCTGGGGAATCTCGTAGTCGGGCAAACCCGACTAGAGCGTTCTTACTTGTTTCTAATGTTTTTTTGGGTATTATATTGTTTATATCGGCTGTAAGTTTATAGAAAAGGGTCCAGTCTGCTTCTTTTATTTTGGAGAAGGGACTGGAAAAGTTCGCAGTTTATGTCTGTGAGAACAAGGAGATCAGGATTGGTCGTCGATCAACCACTTATGTGTGGACCGACCAAGGCGCTCGCTTAGCGAGCCAGTGATTGCCTTATGTATGTGATATATGTATATGTCTTATGCATATACATATATACATAATACATGCTCTTGCACTGTCGCCGCTTCTAGCGACAGAGCATTATATATAAGAGGACTATGTACTTTAGGCTAACAACAAAACGAAGCATACGCTTCTGTTTTCACTTGTAAAATTTATTATTTATTTATTAAAGATAGATGTAATTTTAAATTAAATCTAACTTGAGTCTAAAGCACTGGCTGCTAAGGCCATCGGCTTTGTACATTTATTTACATATATTTACATTATTTACATTATTATTTTGCTTTTTATATTATATTATTATTATATTATATTATAGAGTTCTGTTATTTTAAGGAATTTTATTACTTTTGATATGTCATCTGGGGTTGGGTTCGAGAGGAGTGTTAAGGGGACTTTATTTTGAAATTGGGGGGTTCAAGGGCAATTCAAGATATGTTTAATGTTGAGATCTATTGTATTACAGTTTGGGCATGGTAGGGTGCTGTTTGTGTGGATGAGGTTATGTAGTGTAAATCTTGTGTGTCCAAGTCTGAGTCTTAATATTTTTATTTGATCGTTGCGTGTAGTGCTGTTTTGTTTTATGTTTTTCATATAACGGGTTGCATGTGTTAAGTCTGTGTTTATTTGTTTGTACCATCCGTTGCAGAGTTCTATGTTGTTCTTTAGGTTTTGGGCTAGTTTGTTTTTGAGGAACTTGTTTATGTCTGTAGTGTTGAAGTTGGGCGATTTGGCTGTAGTGTCGGCAAGCTCGTTTCCTTTAATGCCACAGTGGCCAGGAATCCAGAGTAGCTTGATTTTAGGGGCAGTTTTAGAGAGTAAGGTTCTAATAGTTGTAGGGTATAAGTTATTGTTGTTGATATTGCGGATAGAGTTTAGGGATGCGAGGGAGTCAGAACAAACTACGAAGTTTCCTGCTTTTTTGTATATAAGTTTTATTGCGTCAAGAATGGCTATTGTTTCGGCTGATAGAATTGATGAGAAGTGTGGTAAAATGCCTCTTTATACCCTGAACCCATTGAAAATGGGAAATCAGGGTATAATGGTTTTGCAAAAAGTATGTAACAGGCAGAAGGAGGCGTGGCAGAACCCATAAAGTATATATATTCTTGATCAGGGCGACGAGCTGAGTCGATTTGGGCCTGTCCGTCTGTCTGTCCGTCTGTCCGTCTGTCCGTATGTATGAACGCGTCGATCTCAGAACATATAAGAGCTAGAGACTTCAAATTTTGCATGATGGTCTGTGTATACAGCGCGCATATCGAGTTTGTTTTAGATATTCGATAAATTTTTCCGTTTCAATGATATCGATTTAAAACGTTATCAAGATTCAGTTTTTTGACAATATCTTTTACATATTTTTATCTACAGCTACCAAATTTTGTTTTTAGCTTTTTGTAAATAAAATACATTTTCTATTTTTATATTTTTGGATACCGGCTCCACATTTCACAAAAAAAATTTATTAAAAAAATAAATTATCAAAGCCACAATTTAATTTTCTCAAATTTTTAAGTGAAAACCGTATTTTCAATAAATTAATAGCATTACATGCAGAAAATTCATTCAAATCCGTTAAGTAATACAGAAGTTATTAAAGGAAACATTGTAAAAGCACGCGGCAGCAGCCTGTACGTGTGCACACATACATTCAAATCAACTACGCAGAAATCGGCGCGCGTGCTTCTGTGTGCATGGTATGTATATGTGTGCATGTGTATACAAATGTGTGCATGTGTATATGCGTGCCTGTGTGTATGTGTGCATGTGTATTTGCGCGCAGAGGTAATATGTATAGATAAAAGATGTAAGCTAGGTTGTTTAAAACATCAGCTCGGACTTGGTTCAGGGGATCTCGTAGTCGGGCAGACCCGACTAGAGCTTTCTTACTTGTTTTAAAATGTTGTTTTCGGTGGTGATGGCAAAAGTAGCTGTGTTGTTTTGTAATGATCCATCTGTGTTTATGAATGTGTGGTTGTTAAATTTGTCTTTGAGTTCGAGGGATTGTTGTATGTATATGCTTGGTGATGTATTGGCTTTATGAAATTGTTGAAGTGACGTGTTGATAAGGGAATGGGGGAATAGCCATGGAGGGGTGATATTTTTGCTTGGGAGTGGGTGGTAGGGTATGTTATGTTCTTTGCATGAAGTTATGATGTAGATTTGGTTACGTTTAAAAGTGTGTGTGTGTTGCAATTAAACTTAGGGCTTGCTGGGCATTTTATGACGTTAAGTTTGTTGTTCAAGGCTGGTTGGATGTGCTTTATGTGTGAGTCCCATCTGTATTTACTGTTCATTGTTAATCCTAAGACTTTAATACTGGAGACTGAGGGGATTGGGGTATTGTTGCATGATATGTTGCAGGTGCAGTTGTGCTTACGGCATATGTGGAGGTGTTGGCATTTTTCTAGGGAGAGTGATGCTCCTGAGTATGAGCACCAATCGTGGATGTTGGAGAATAGGGTGTCTAGGTTGTGTGTTTGGTTTTTTTGTTTGTTTAAGGGGATGATTAGGAAAAAATTGTCGGCGTAGGCGCTGAATGGGATTTCTTTTTGGAGGGAGATTATGTTGGCAAGTCTATTGTAGGCAATTTGGAAAAGGATGACTGATAACGGAGATCCCTGGGGGATGCCGTTGTCGAGCGGGTATGTGCGACTTATTGTGTTTTTAATTTTTATTTTGATTTTCCTGCATGTCATAAAGTTTTTTATATAATTTATCATTTTTGGTCCTATTTTCCACATCATTAGTTGGTCAATTATGGTGTGCACTCCGACTCTGTAAAAGGCCTTTGAGAAGTCAAGGGCGATGACAGAGGTGTGCTTCTTTGATCTTAAAGATTTGGTTATCAGGTGATCTGCTAGGAGCAGACCGTCTGAAACCGACTTCCCGTGCTTGAACCCATCCCTGGCTGGGATGGATGAGGTTGTGTTGGGTTACGAACCACCAAAGGCGTTTAGATATTATTTTTTCTAAAGTTTTGGATAGGCAGCAGTTGAGGGATATTGGTCTATAGCTTGTTATCTGTGTTTTGTTTGAGTTGGGCTTGAGGATAGGGATGTTAAGACTAGTTTTATGAGATTGCGGAATAAAGTTATTAAAGATAGAGTTAAAGAGGATGGTGATTCTTGTTTTGAGTGTGTGGGAGGAGTTTTTAACATAGGGTATGATATTCTATTTAGGCCAGGAGTTGTGCCTTTAAGGCAGTGTAGGGCGGATAGTAGTTCTATACATGTAATGGGTGTTTCTATTGTTTGTGCTGTTAAGCAGGGTGTGTAGGTAGTTGTTTTGTTTGCGTATTTATAATAGGTGAATTTTTGGTGGAAGTTTGTGTCTTTGGATTGGTCAGACCAGTGTTTGGCAAAGAGGTGTGCAATGTGGGAGTTGTCTGTAGTGGGTAAGTTATTGTTTGTGTCTGTGATGGAGTGTATGTTTTTGGTGGGGTTGAGTCCACAGAGTCGCCTCATGTTAGCCCAGATTTTGTCAGGGGGGGTGCTTGGTTGGATTGTGGATGTAAAGTCAAAAGTTGCTTTTGCTTTTGAGATTTTTAACTCTCCTCAAAAGAGTGCATTAGCTTTTTTGTACTTTATAAGGTTGTCAGTGGTGTTTATGTGTTTGAAGTTTTGAAGTGTTTAAAATTTGTCTGCTCTTAAGGCAGTCAGCTTCTTATTCCACCATGGGGTGTTTTTGCTGTAGCGATGTGGGGATGTCTGAGGTATGCTATGGTGGGCGGCTGAAGGATTATTTTAGATATGGTTGCGGCTTCTTTGTTTATGTTATTGCTTTGAGGGATGGGTTCACTTATGTCCTTTGTTAGTTTCATGTATGATGACCAGTCGGCTTCCTTAATTTTGAAAAGTGGGCGGGAAAAAATTGTTGTTTGTGTTTGTGGGAATAGTGAGACTAGGATTGGGAAGCGATCGCTACCACGGAGGTCGTCGATCGTTTTCCAGCTGGTAAAGTGATTAAGTTGTAAAATTATACTGTGACATTACATGGCGACCGTGACATGTTCACGAAGACTGCAAGGTAGTATAAAATAATATACTAATAACGACCAACCACTGGTAAAAAAAAAAAAAAACAAACAACTAAAATATCATATTAAACAAGTAAGAACGTTGCAGTCGGGCGCCACCGACTGCGTCAGACTCTGTTCCTGTTAAAGGTGTGTAGGCTCAATAAATATGTAGACCGTCCGTCCGTCTTTCCGTATGTTTGAATGCGAGATTATTGAGATTCCTTTTTTGAGCATGTCTTTTACATCAATTTAGCTACAGTCATAAAATTTTACATATAGCTTTTTTAAAATAAAATACTATTTTGGTTTTTATTATATATTTTGGATACTGGCTCCACATTTCACAAAATCACTTTAATATAAGTTCAGTTGCAAATAAAGCCACATTTACATTTTTTTTAATTTTTTAGGTAAAACCGTATTTTTAATAAAATATAAGGATTTATGCAGAAAGTTTTATCAAAATCCATTAAGTAACATAGAAGTTATAAAAAAATAAAAAAAAAAAACATTTTATTAAATGATAATATCACGCGGCAGCGATGGGAATCGAACCTGGGTCACGCGCTTCGCATGCCACCGACTCTACCCACAACACCACGGCGTCTCTTGCGCGACTATGTGCCAAACTGAGTTTGGAAGTGTTTTGATTTGGTTAAACAGACTTGCGTTGTGGTAGCGAAGACCCTGCTTCAATCCCCAGTTAGGTCAACTAGAATTTGTTTTACGGAGGCTTACATTATGATTATTATTATTTTTTTTTTTTCGTAAATTTAAATTTCATGAACAGTAACCCACATGTCAAATTTGGATGCTCTACGTCTAAGACTGTAGGAGATACAGTTTTACCCTATTTGCCACGCCCCAAATGGGCGTAGCTATATATAACATATATTTTTGGGTAGAGGTAGGATACTAGTATATATATTCCAAGTCCCAACTCTTTGACGGAAATATTGCCGAAATTATCACGGTTTTAGTAAAAGATATAGTAATTCCCGATTTGCCACACCCCCAGAAGACGTGGATACATCACTTTTGACTTATCTTAAGAGGAGGTCAACAGTATCCCACATGCAAAATTTGGACTCTCTAGCTCCAAAACTGTAGGAGATACAGTTTTATCCGATTTGCCACGCCCTTAATGGGCGTAAATATCTATAATATATATTTTTGATTCCGAGTGATCTACTTGCACATGTATTCCAAATTTCAAGTCTCTAGCTCTTAATACGCTCAAAATATTATAAGATTTATACAAATCGCTATATATATATTCCCGATTTGGTACGCCCCCAGGGGGCGTGGGTATATAACTTTTTGATCTAACTTAAGGGGAGGTCAACAGTAACCCACATGCCAAATTTGGATGCTCTAGCTTCAAAACTGTAGAAGATATAGTTTTATCCGATTTGCCACGCCCACAATGGGCGTAGATATATAATCTATATCTTAAAACGTCCGCGTGGTGTACATGAATATATATTCTAAATCCCATTCCTTAGACTGCAATATTGACTAAAATAACAGCGTTTTAGTCTTAATAGATATAGCATTTCCCGATTTGCCACGCCCCCTGTGGGCGTATCGGAAAAATACTCAAACTTGATCTGACGCGGATACACATGAGTATATATTCCAAATTACAAGTCTCTAGCTTTTATAGTGTCCAAATGCTGCGCGTTCATACAGACAGACGGACAGACGGACAGACGGACAGACGGTCAGACGGACAGACGGACAGTCGGACAGACGGACAGACGGACAGACAGCAAGACGGACATTGCACAAATCCAATAGACTCTTTTTCCCTTTGGGAACAGAGTCTAAAAAGCTAAGTGAATGTAATTTAGGCCAGTTGGTGTATTGTGATGTGAAGTGACACATAGCAGCGATGATCTAAGATCCGCAAAATAAAAAAAAAACTTTAAATGCCAGTGTAAAATGTGGAAAAATGGAAAAAACCCGTAAGAAAAAAAAAAAACAAACATAAATAACCGAAACAAACAAATAAATGAGCACTAAGGAAACTCAGCTAGTGTAATCTGCTGCTGTTGAGCAAAGGCGCCACGCCCACTCAGAATAGCTGAGTATAGGGCACGGCAACAAAAGAAAACGAAACCACAAACTAGACGTGGAGGAAAACGTAAGCGTCTACTCCAGCAACGCCGCCTGGAGGAAGACCGGCAACGCTGCAACGATCGTATACAAAAACTGGACAAGGAATTTCGCCAATGTGTAACGCAAAAAGGCTGCAATCAATTTCTAATGCCCCACTTTGCCGTAATTTAAGCTCTAACTATCAAGCCGGTGCATTTTCATATGCTGCTTGAGAAATACTAACATCTAATAGGCTTTCTCTACTAACACATACGATTGGACGTTGGTTTATATTTAATTAATTATTGTGAGCCAATCGTAAGACAACTAACAAATAACCTTTCCACATCTCTGGAGCTGAGTACGTAACTCAGCACCTTAATAAATATTTTCATTATTTCAATTTAAAAAAAAAAATATTTTCATTCGTTCAATTTTAAAAAAAAATGTTTTTTTCCTTAAAAAAAAAATCGAAATAAATAATATAAAAAAAATAAGTTTCATGCTTTCAAATTCTATTCCAAAGGAGAATAATTTAGCTGACTTAACCGCAAATGTTATTAACAATGTCGAAACTGCTTCAATCGATTTAAAGTTAATAACAATACTGATCATAATAATTATTGTTTTGCTACTGGCAAACACATTAACAAAGCTCTATAAGTTGCACAATACATGCATAAAAAAACAAGTAAGAACGTTGCAGTCGGGCGCCACCGACTGCGTCAGACTCTGTTCCTGTTAAAGATGTGTAGGCTTAATAAATATGTAGACCGTCCGTCCGTCTGTCCGTATGTTTGAATGCGAGATTATCGAGATTCCTTTTTTGAGCATGTCTTTTACATTAATTTAGCTACAGTCATCAAATTTTACATATAGCTTTTTAAAATAAAATACTCTTCTTCACATTTCACAAAATCAATTTAATATAAGCTCAGTTGCAAATAAAGCCACATTTACATTTTTTTTAATTTTTTAGGTAAAACCGTATTTTTAATAAAATATAAGGATTTATGCTGAACGTTTTATCAAAATCCATTTAGTAACATAGAAGTTATAAAAAAATAAAAAAAAAATTTTATTAAATGATAATATCACGCGGCAGCGATGGGAATCGAACCTGGGTCACACGCTTCGCATGCCACCGACTCTACCCACTACACCACGGCGTCTCTTTCACGACTATGTGCCAAACTGAGTTTGGAAGTGTTTTGATTTGGTTAAACAGACTTGCGTTGTGGTAGCGAAGACCCAGGTTCAATCCCCAGTTAGGTCAAATAGAATTTGTTTTACGGTGTAACAGTAACCCACATGTCAAATTTAGATGCTCTACGTATAAGACTGTAGGAGATCCAGTTTTACCCTATTTGCCAAGCCCCAAATGGCCGTAGCTATATATAACATATATTAGAGGTAGAGGTAGGATACTAGTATATATATTCCAAATTTCGGCAATATTGCCGAAATTATCACGGTTTTAGTAAAAGATATAGTAATTCCCGATTTGCCACGCCCCCAGAAGACGTGGATACATAACTTTTGATTTATCTTAAGAGGAGGTCAACAGTATCTCACATGCAAAATTTGGACGCTCTAGCTCCAAAACTGTAGGAGATACAGTTTTATCCAATTTGCCACGCCCCTAATAGGCGTAAATATCTATAATATATATTTTTAATTCCAGGTGATCTACTTGCACATGTATTCCAAATTTCAAGTCTCTAGCTCTTATAACGCTTAAAATATTATAGGATTATACAAATCGCTATATATATATTCCCGATATTCGCCCCCCAGGAGCGTGCGTATATAGCTTTTTGATTTTACTTATGGAAAGGTCACCAGTAACCCACATGCCAAATTTGAATGCTCTAGCTTCAAAACTGTAGAATAATAAATAATATAAACTATATCTTAAATCGTCCGCGCGGTGTACACGAATATATATTCTAAATCCCATTTCTTAGACTGCAATATTGACGAAAATAACAGTGTTTTAGTCTTAATATATATAGCATTTCCCGATTTGCTACGCCCCCTGTGGGCGTATCGGAAAAATACTCTGACGCGGATACACACGAGTATATATTTCAAATTACAAGTCTCTAGCTTCTATAGTGTCCTAATGCTGCGCGTTCATACAGACAGACGGACAGACGGACAGACGGACGGACGGACGGACGGACAGACGGACGGACGGACAGACGGACAGACAGCAAGACGGACATTGCACAAATCCAATAGACTCTTTTTCCCTTTGGGAACAGAGTCTAAAAATTCTTGAGCAAAGCCAATGATCTGGACAAAGTCTAAACGAATAAAATATATATAAAATGAAAAACAAAATTGATGAACACTACATCAATAACCCAGACTTTATAATAAACGCAATTAATATATTACTGTTGCATCCTGAGTATATTACAATATACCAATTCGAAAACGAATATATAAGTACATATGATATGCAATTAGGCCCCTAATTATCTGTAATCCAACAAAAAATGGTATCGTATTACCTAGATTACCATATGTAAAGGTAAAAATTATAAATGATGAGCACCCCATACTGGGTACAGCCACAGTAACATTAATACGTTTACATAGGTAGGAATGTATTATTCCACATAAATTTCATTTACTTCATTCAGATGGAATAATAGGAATAGATTTAAAAAAATATATATAATTGCCAGTTAGATTACAATAGTTCCGATTGGTTTATAATAAGACCACAAAACCTAATGTATTTTATTTATGTTCCAATAACATTTAGTTCTGGTAATAATTCAACACTTCTACCAGCAAGATCCCAAGTGATACGCAAAATAGAGTTGTCTTCAGAAGAAGAAAACATTTTAATTCCCAATCAGGAAAGGAAACCCGGTGTTTACGTTGCAAACACAATTGCAACAACCCAAAATGCTTTTGTCCGATTCCTTAATACAACAAATACATGCCAAATAGGAGGCATTAACAATTTACAATTTGAATCACTTTCGAACTACGAACTAGTTCAAAATAACAAAAATAATAGAAAAGAGTCTGTAATGGATAGATTAAAGAAAAATTTTCCACCATTGTTTAAGAAACAACTTGAAGAAATATGCACCCAGTATAGTATTGAGTTCGGACTCGAAACCGAACCAATCACAACAAATAATTTTTATAAGCAAAAATTGAGACTTAAGGATGATGAACCGGTATATGTAAAAAAACAAGTAAGAACGTTGCAGTCGGTCGCTACCGACTGCGTGAGACTCTGTTCCTGTTAAAGGTGTGTAGGCTCAATAAATATGTAGACCGTCCGTCCGTCTGTCCGTATGTTTGAAAGCGAGACTATCGAGATTCCTTTTTGAGCATGTCTTTTACAACAATTTAGCTACAGTCATCAAATTTTACATATAGCTTTTTTAAAATAAAATACTATTTTGGTTTTTATATATTTTGGATACCAGCTACACATTTCACAAAATCAATTTAATATAAGTTCAGTTGCAAATAAAGCCACATTTACATTTTTATACCCTGAACCCATTGAAAATGGGAAATCAGGGTATAATGGTTTTGCAAAAAATATGTAACAGGGAGAAGGAGGCGTGGCAGACCCCTTAAAGTATATATATTCTTGATCAGGGCGACGAGCTGAGTCGATTTGGCCCTGTCCGTCTGTCTGTCCGTCTGTCCGTATGTATGAACGCGTCGATCTCAGAACATATAAGAGCTAGAGACTTCAAATTTTGCATGATAGTCTGTGTATACAGCGCGCATATCGAGTTTGTTTTAGATATTCGATAAATTTTTCCGTTTCAATGATATCGATTTAAAACGTTATCAAGATTCAGTTTTTTCACCATATCTTTTACATATTTTTAGCTACAGCTACCAAATTTTGTTTTTAGCTTTTTGTTAATAAAATACATTTTCTATTTTTTCATATTTTGGATACCAGCTCCACAGAGTTAGCTCCACAGGGTTACTGTTCATGAAATTTAAATTTACGAAAAAAAAAAAATAATAATAATCATAATGTAAGCCTCCGTAAAACAAATTCTAGTTGACCTAACTGGGGATTGAAGCAGGGTCTTCGCTACCACAACGCAAGTCTGTTTAACCAAATCAAAACACTTCCAAACTCAGTTTGGCACATAGTCGCGCAAGAGACGCCGTGGTGTTGTGGGTAGAGTCGGTGGCATGCGAAGCGCGTGACCCAGGTTCGATTCCCATCGCTGCCGCGTGATATTATCATTTAATAAAATGTTTTTTTTTTTTATTTTTTTATAACTTCTATGTTACTTAATGGATTTTGATAAAACTTTCTGCATAAATCCTTATATTTTATTAAAAATACGGTTTTACCTAAAAAATTAAAAAAAAATGTAAATGTGGCTTTATTTGCAACTGAACTTATATTAAAGTGATTTTGTGAAATGTGGAGCCAGTATCCAAAATATATAATAAAAACCAAAATAGTATTTTATTTTAAAAAAGCTATATGTAAAATTTTATGACTGTAGCTAAATTGATGTAAAAGACATGCTCAAAAAAGGAATCTCAATAATCTCGCATTCAAACATACGGAAAGACGGACGGACGGTCTACATATTTATTGAGCCTACACACCTTTAACAGGAACAGAGTCTGACGCAGTCGGTGGCGCCCGACTGCAACGTTCTTACTTGTTTTTTTAATTTTTTAGGTAAACCGTGTTTTTAATAAAATATAAGGATTTATGCTGAAAATTTTGTCAAAATTCATTAAGTAATATAGAAGTTATAAAAAAACTAAGAAAAATATTTTATTAAATGACAATATCACGCGGCAGCGATGGGAATCGAACCTGGCTCACACGCTTCGCATGCCACCGACTCTACCCACTACACCACGGCGTCTCTTTCATGACTATGCGCGAAATTGAAATTGGTGGTGTGTTGATTTGGTTAAACAGACTTGCGTTGTGGTAGCGAAGACCCAGGTTCAATCCCCAGTTAGGTCAACTAGAATTTGTTTTACGGTAGCTTACATTATGATTATTAAAATTATCACGGTTTTAGTAAAAGATATAGTAATTCCCGATTTCCCACGCCCCCAGAAGACGTGGGTATATAACTTTTGATATATCTTAAGAGGAGGTCAACAGTATCTTACATGCAAAATTTGGACTCTCTAGTTCCAAAACTGTAGGAGATACAGTTTTATCTGATTTGCCACGCCCTCAATGGGCGTAAATATCTATAATATATATTTTTGATTCCAGGTGATCTACTTGCACATGTATTCCAAATTTCAAGTCTCTAGCTCTTATAACGCTCAAAATATTATAGGATTTATAGAAATCGCTATATATATATTCCCGACTTGGCACGCACCCAGGGGCGTGAGTATATAACTTTTTGATTTTACTCATGGGAAGGTCAACAGTAACCCACATGCCAAATTTGGATGCTCTAGCTTAAAAACTGTAGAAGATATAGTTTTATCCGATTTGCCACGCCCACAATGGGCATAGATATATAAACTATATCTTAAAACGTCCGCGCGGTGTACACAAATATATATTCTAAGTCCCATTTCTTAGACTGCAATATTGACGAAAATAACAGCGTTTTAGTCTTAACATATATAGCATTTCCCGATTTGTCACGCCCCCTGTGGGCGTATCGGAAAAATACTCAAACTTGATCTGACGCGGATACACACGAGTATATATTCCAAATTACAAGTCTCTAGCTTTTATAGTGTCCAAATGCTGCGCGTTCATACAGACAGACGGACAGACGACGGACAGACGGACAGACGGACAGACGGACATTGCACAAATCCAATAGACTCTTTTTCCCTATGGGAACAGAGTCTAATAACAATAGAGGTGGACAAGGTAATTCCAACCGAGGTCAAAACCACTACAATAACAACAACAACAATGTCCGAGTTGCCCAAAGTAATTCGGGAAACGGACAAGTACCCTCGGTTGTTCAGAGCAATTAAATAATAAAATATATACAATTAATCTTTGTCTCAGCATATTTATGTAAAGATTATAGAATATTAGTGTTTATTATTAAGTGTGTATCTTGAATGGTGATTAACAAAATATAAATGTTCGACAAGGCTTGGTTTAAGACGACTTTTTGACCGACGTAGATGACTGCTGCTTCAGACAACTGCTTTTCGACTGCTCTTCTTTCTTCTTCTTCTTCTGTTCTCTGCCATTCCGCTGTTATGAACCAGGGGTGGTGCAATGCTAATGAGAGTTGCCACCTCACATTCGGCCCTCCTGATCCGCTTCATCCGTTCCGGATGATAACAGTTCTTCGTTCTCGCTCACAAATTTCCATAGCTTGATATTGTCGCAGCTGGTTGCAGTAACCGTTGGTCCTTCTACATCTTGCGACGCCTTCCTGACATCATATCTGCCGCAGCGCTTAACCTTGGTGATTTCGTACGGGCCAAGGTAAGAGCTAGCCAGCTTTCGACCTGCAACAAATTGAGTCCGCTTTATAGCGACTAGATCGCCCAACTTGTAGCCATTTTCAGCTTTGCGCTTCTTGTCAGAGTGGTTTTTGTAGGTTTTCTGTGCTTCGTCAATATTGCGTTTGGCCTCTGCACGCAACGCATTTCGTTCTTCGTCAAATTGTGTTATCAGTTCCCGATTAAGCAATTCCAGTAGCTGATCTTCTGATTTGGTATGCATTTTTGTTCCAAACAAAATTTCAAACGGCGATGACTTCGATGACATGTGTATATGCGAGTTTATTGCTTTCTGTACTTCTGGCACATACTTATACCACTTAGTTGGATCCTCTGCTGACAGTTTACCGATGATAGCAAGTATTGATCGGTTTACTCTCTCGACTTGCCCATTGCCTCTGGCGACACCCGTTGTAGACCACACATGCTCTATCATGTTAGAGTTCACAAACTCTGCGAACCCGTTTGCAGTGAATGCGACACCCCTGTCGCTTATCAATCGTCTCGGAAATCCAAATATGTTTGCCCAGTCTGTCAGCTTCTTGACCACCTCTTCAGCGCCTGTGGACTTCGTTGGAAACAGCCAAACAAATTTTGAAAATACATCGACCACGGCTAGAATGAACTTGTACTGTTTCGTTGTTGCGTCCATCGGGCCCAAGTGATCAATGTGTAACGTATGAAGTGGAACATCTCCTTTCCCAATGCAGTGTAAGCGTCCCTCCAGCTTGCCCAACTTTTTGCTGTGAATTATGCAAGTAATACAATTAGTAATAAAAGTTGTTACTTTTGTCTCCAGGTGTGGAATGTAATACTGCTGCTGAATATTATGCATCGTCTTCTTAACTGCGAAGTGACCAGATTCATGCGCGTTTTGGATTACTGCTTTGATATGGTCCTCGCTCTCCTGCGCCTTCTTCAAACGCATTGATATTTCAGCTGTGACGATATAGACATCTTGTGGATAGCGGCTTAGATAGTCAACGTGTTTCATTTTCTCGCCCGCACGATGCTCCATATTTATATCAAAATCCTGTAAATGTAGGACCCACTGTGCTACTTCTCGAGGAATATCCTGCTTCTCCGTCGTCTGCTTGAATGCAATACAGTCTATTACCAACCTGAATTTGATTCCAAGCAGGTAATGCCGGAATTTTTTCAACGCTAGGTAAGGGGTTTTGAGCTCAAGAATGTAACTGTGTTGTTTCGATTCTGCCAGCGAAGTCTTCTTGCTCCAGAAGTATATTGGGTGAAGCTTACCATCATAAATCTGCATAAGGACAGCTCCGTACCCATCCTTGGACTCGTCAGTGTGTAGTTCAGTTGGTGCTCCTCTTATGTAGATACGCAACGTCTGATGAATATCGGCGCTATTCAGCTTGCACTCAAACTCGTCAATTAGCTTTTCTTTTAGCTCAGCAAAACTAGACACGCACTCGGATTCTAGAAACAATCTGGCAGCTCCACATATTTTTCCCCTGGCCTGTACATATTTTTGTTTTTCCGATAGTTCATAGGCGTCAGCATTAAGTTCAAAAATCTCGAACCATTTTTTTACTGGAATGGAATGGCCATCAAAATTACTCAAGATTTTTTCAAAACTCTCAGCTGATATTTTGACCTGATTGTCTTTGCGTTCGTCCACTTCCATTTTCATTGTTAATAACTGCATCATTTGCAGCATTTGGCTATTCATATCATTGGCAGCTAAGGCCACTCCGCTTCTTCCCTCAGACATCTCAATCAGATCTTCGTTATCACTCTCTTCCTTTTGGTGTTTTTCTATATATTTCTTTGCTGGGGTATGTCTTGTTTTCGGCATTCTTCTTTTTTGTGTATGTACACTTGAATCGACACGCCGATTCACAGCAACAGCAACAAATTATTGGCGACTTTGCGACGAAAATTTGCAGCCTTCGAATTTCATCACTCTGCGAAAATTTTTAAATGCTCTCTAACAACATTCAACTTTTGCAACTGTTTTTCAGCAAATAGTTTTCAATTCACGACTGTACAACTTCACAACTTTAATCGAATTGATCACCAAATGCTTTAACAACTGTTCACAACTTTAAATCTTATTTCATTAGGTCACGCGTTCAGGACTGGTTGAGCCCCCAAATGTAAAGATTATAGAATATTAGTGTTTATTATTAAATGTGTATCTTGAATGGTGATTAACAAAATATAAATGTTCGACAAGGTTTGGTTTAAGACGACTTTTTGACTGACGTAGATGACTGCTGCTTCAGACAACTGCTTTTCGACTGCTCTTCTTTCTTCTTCTTCTGTTCTCTGCCATTCCGCTGTTATGAACCAGGGGTGATGCAATGCTAATGAGAGTTGCCACCTCACATTTATAAAAATTAAAAATGAGAAAACAGGTAAACAGGTCCGAATATTGAATACAACAAATTCAACTAAAATAGTAAACCTTAACAAAATAAAAATCGAAACACTAAGTGACTACGAGATAGTCCAAGAAATTAGTGATAACAGACAAAATAATGTCATGAAAAAACAAACTAAGAACTTTCCGCCTTTATTCAAGCCAAAACTAAAAAAATTATGCACCAAGTACACTGATATATTCGGATTAGAAACCGAATCTATAACAACAAATAATTTTTATAAACTAGAACTGAGACTAAAAGACAAAGAACCAGTATATATAAAAAATTATAGAATACCACATGCTCATAAAGAAGAAGTAAACAAACAAGTCGACAAGCTCATTCTAGACAAAATAGTGGAACCTTCCGTATCAGAATATAATAGCCCAATACTATTGGTACCTAAGAAAGGTTTACCAGGCTCTGATACGAAGAGATGGCGATTAGTAATAGACTATAGCCAAATTAATAAATAACTTCTATCAGATAAATTTCCACTTCCCTAAATCGATGACATTCTCGATCAATTAGGTAGAGCAAAGTTTTTCTCATGTTTGGATTTAATGTCTGGTTTTCACCAGATAGAAATAGATGAGCAATCTAGAAATTTAACGTCTTTCTCAACAAACAATGGTTCCTATCGTTGTATACGATTACCTTACGGTTTAAAAATAGCGCCAAATTCTTTCCAAAGAATGATGACAATAGCTTTTTCTCGACTAGATTCTTGTATATGGATGACTTAATAGTCATCGGGTTTTTCTGAAAATCATATGATTAAAAACTTAACAAACGTTTTTGATTTATGCAGAAAACACAACCTTAAACTACATCCAGAAAAATGTACTTTCTTCATGCACGAGGTGACATTCCTAGTTCACAAGTGTAGTGATAATGGTATTTTACCAGATGACAAAAAATATGATGACATTTGTTTGTGGCGGGGCGGCAAAGCAATCGGGATATTTGGTTTTAATAGTGAAATAAAAAACGTGGGGTTAAATTCGCAGCACTTGCTATATATATTCTTCGTTTTCAAGATGTTCAAGTTGATAGATTTTACACAAAAAAGGAATGCGATGAGTTGCGTGTCTCAAAAAGAAGTGAAGTGCTCGCATTGCAGTGGACCTGAGCGCAAGCTTGCGTTGCTAACGCAAGCTCACTCTCTGAGGGAGACGGAAAGTTCTTTCAGGCGTAAGCTCAGCTCAGCTGATCTGGCTGCTCAAGCTTGCGTTGCTTACGCAAGCTCACTCTCTGAGGGAGCCGAAAAGCTCGCTCAGGCGAAAGCTCAGCTCAGCTGATAGATTTTACACAAAAAAGGAATGCGATGAGTTGCGTGTCTCAAAAAGAAGTGAAGTGCTCGCATTGCAGTGGACCTGAGCGCAAGCTTGCGTTCCTAACGCAAGCTCACTCTCTGAGGGAGACGGAAAGTTCTTTCAGGCGTAAGCTCAGCTCAGCTGATCTGGCTGCTCAAGCTTGCGTTGCTTACGCAAGCTCACTCTCTGAGGGAGCCGAAAAGCTCGCTCAGGCGAAAGCTCAGCTCAGCTGATCTGGCTGATCCACTGGGCGTTGCTGACGTAAACATTCCGCCCCCCTTGCAATATCTTGCAATGGAGGAATCCTTAGCCGCCCTCAATTTCGCGTCGTCCCCGAAAGCACCCATCTAAAAGTTGTGCTTTGGGCCACGGGACCGCCGTCCTGACTGGGGAGGCAGCCTTGTTGGAGGACTGCGGCGTACATTTCGGCACCCAATAGTAAGGATACGGATGCGGGCCTGCCGAACTCGGGGTCGGCTAACCTCAGGTGGCGGAACTCGTCCTTCAGGGTTGAAGAAACTTCTCGTTGCGGCGTCCGAATTCGCAGGTCCTCTTCCACTGATGCGATGACCTCCTTCCGAAAATTTGGGTCATTTACGGAGTGGATGTGCATGGTACATGCTCTTTCCTCCCCCACCGGAACCACGCGGAGCCCCAACGCCGACGCCAGGGACGCGTCAATGCGGTTCCCAATCACGTACGGGTTCAGTAGCGCGCGCAGCTCGTACGTCCTTTGCCCATTGTCCACCAAGACTAGTGCAGTGGGCAGCAATGTCGTCACGCGGTGTTGCAGCAACGACGACAGAGACGGCGGATCTGCGGAACTAGCGTGGACGGTCGGAGATGCTGGCCTCGGATCCTCGACCGATGACCTGGGGGCGGGCATTCGGGGCTGTTTGCGTTGGGGGTGCGTTGTGGGGGAGCCACTCCTTCGTTTCTCTTGAAGATGGAGCAGCGTGTGGTGCTTGCCTCCACACGTGCGACACCGGTCTCCGCTCCGACAGGATTGGCTGGAGTGTTGGTGCGCCAGGCAGTTCGGGCAGTACTTATTGATTAATACTGCCCGAAGCCGCTTTTCCCCAGATAACGCGATGAAGCGTTGGCATTTTCTCAGGGCGTGGACGCCCCGGCAGACCCGACAACGGACTGCCCCAATTTTGGGCACCTGCCGACGACTTGTTGTCGAATGACGCTTGGGAGCCATAATCTCTGGATACGGATAGAAGAAAACTTGCATTAGATTATTGGCAACGTTAATGGGAGATGTTAATACATAGACAGGACCTGGACACCAGGACGTAGTGGTTGACGACACAAGACAACACTGCGGTTTTAAACAGACCGCACATTACATAGGGGGAGGGGAAGACCCGCTCTCGTCGGCCACCAAAAGGATGAGCTTTGCGATTGGTCGCCGGATGGTGCCGCGGATGGTAAGCACGTCCACCACGCGGACCTTGCCATCAGGTCCTGAGCAAGTGTCCTGGACTCTACCGAGGCGCCAATCTGTTGACGGGATGTTGTCCTCTTTAATGACAACCATGTCATTCGTTTGAATGTCCCGCGTTGGTTGCTGCCATTTGTTCCTCTTATGTAGTTCCTTTAAATATTCGTCCTTCCATCTCCTACAAAAGTGCTGCGTCAAGGACTTAACGCGCTTCCAGCGGCTAATGCAGGACATGGGCGCTTCATGGATTACTGGGTCAGCAATCGAAATGAGAGGGTCTCCGGTTAGGAAATGCCCTGGAGTGAGCGCTAGCAGGTCAGTTGGATCTTCTGACATTGGAGAAATGGGTCTGGAGTTCAAACAGGCTTCTATGCGACACAGCACAGTAGATAGCTCCTCCATTGTATATTTCACCCCATTTGCTGACTTGTGAAAGAGGCTCTTGAAACTCTTCACCCCAGCCTCCCATAGTCCGCCCATGTGTAGGGCGCTTGGGGGTATAAAATGCCAGGACAGGGAGTGGTGATGGTAGGCGGCGGAGACGGCCTGCTGCATTGCCTCCACCGATTCTTTGCTGAGGACTTTGGCCGCTCGAACAAAGGTTTTACCGTTATCGGAATATAGATGTGATGGACAGCGTCGTCTCGAAGCGAATCGTGAAAAAGCTGCCAGGAGCTTCTCAGTGGTTAAATCGGAGGTGGCTTCGAGATGGATCGCTTTGGTACAAAAACACACAAAGACACACACATACCCTTTGGTGATAAGGCAAGCGCGGCCGGTATAGTTTTTGATTTCGAATGGCCCCGCGAAATCCATACCTGTGTGGGTAAAGGGCTTAGACAGCGTAATGCGCTCCTTTGGGAGATCACCCATCAGCTGCGACTGGAGATGCTTCTTGTGAAGCAAGCATCGCTTACAGGACGGGATAGTGAATTTCACCAAGTTTTTCAACTTGGGGATCCAAAACCTTGATCGGATTAGCCGCATCGTAAGCTGGTTACCTCCATGGAGGGAGATGTGATGGGTAAACAGCACTAGTAGGCGTGATAAGGTGGAGTTATACGGAAGTATAACCGGATGGCATTCGTCATAGCTAAGAGACTCGGATGCTCTTAGCCGGCCGCAGGAACGAAGGATGCCGTGGCGATCGATGAAGGGATTAAGATTGCGGATCGGACTGGAAGCTGCGATAGGTTGTTTTTCATCCAGCCATCGCAGCTCCTTGGGAAATGACGGTCTTTGGGTGATTAGGATCAGCAGCCTCTGTGCTGTCTCTATTTCAGCCCGGCTCAAGCTCTTAGCAAATTGGCAGTCGATCTTACGGCAGCGTTGTATAAAACGTTGCATATATGCAGTGACTCTTAATGCCCTCCCTAAATCTGAAAATCGGGCGATATGATCTTCGACTTGGAGGCGGGTAGCGTGGCATTTGGGGGGCCGTTGTTCCACGTCAGTGTCATGCACTAGTTCGGTGGAAACTGGCCAAGATTCTGGAGGTTCCTGAAGTCATTCGGGACCATGCCACCACAGGTGGCTCTTGAGGAGTTCGTCCGACGAGACCCCGCGACTCGCCAGATCGGCGGGGTTACACTCGGATCGCACATGAGCCCATCGTTCGACTCTTGTGGACTAACCAATGCCAGTCACCCGATTGGCAACAAAGGTCGTCCATTTGCATGGGGGCTAGCTAAGCCAGGCGAGAACGATGGTGGAGTCGGTCCAGTAATAACTGTCGCAACTTGGGATCGGGAATGATGGGCCTATACTGGCGCACAAGTCGGCGAGGAGTGCCGCTCCGCATAATTCGAGCCGAGGCAACGACAAGGTTTTTACCGGAGCCACCGTTGTCTTAGCGGTGAGAAGGTGGACAGTTACGGCCTGGGACGTATCGCAAAATCCATGAAGTTGCCAACGCGCTTCAGGGGTAGTTCCCAACCATCGAGGTACCCGTATCTTCTCCAGACCCGGGTAGTCGTGGAGGAACGTTTGCCAGGATTTGAGCAGCTCACAGGACAGTGGATCATCCCAGCCAAGTTCAGTCAGCCAAAGTTGCTGCATGAAAATCTTGGCTCGGACTACAAATGGGGCCAGCCAGCCTGCCGGGTCAAACAATCTAGCAATCTGGGCTAAGACCTCCCGCTTGGTGTACGCCGCTTGGATGCTGACAAATGTGGTCGAAAAACAGAATTCGTCGGACATGGCCTTCCAACGCACGCCCAAAGTCTTGGTGGTGCTTTCGTCATCTAGCTCTAAGAAATCAGCGTGCAGCCGATGATCTCGCGGAATCCCCATTAGGACACCTTTGTGGTTAGAAGTCCACTTCCGTAAAGGAAAGCCAGTCGATTCGAGAGCACCTCGAAGCTGTCGAATAGTCAGAATGGCATGTTCCTTGGAATGTGCTCCGGTAAGGACATCATCCACGTACATCGACGTGCGTAGAATGTCGCTGGCCAAAGGAAAGGACTTTTCTATGTCCTGAAACAACTGCAATAGCACTCGAATGGCAAGGAGCGCTGCGCAGTTCACTCCAAACGTAACGGTCTTGAGCTCATAATCACAGAGCTCACCGTTGCTATCTCGATAGAGTATACGCTGGAATGGGGTGAACTTGGGATCGACCAGGATTTGTCGATACATTTTCGTTATGTCCGCATTGAAGACATAACGGAAGAAACGACAGTTGAGTGGGCCCACAGTGCAACACGTCATTGAGACTGTTTCCGTTAGCTGATGGGCTGGAGGCGTTGAACACCACGCGGACCTTCGTGGTCACGCTGTCTGGCTTGAGCACAGCATGGTGCGGTAGGTAGAAATTTGGGCGATTATCTCGCGGAACCGGAACCATGTGTCCCAGATCGAGATACTCTCGGAGCACAGTATCATACTGTTCCTTTAGAAGGAGATTCCTTTTCAGCCGTTGCTCGTTTTTGAGGAATTGAGCTAGGGCCATGGATCTGGAATGCCCTAGATCTATATGCCGGGGGGTCTTGAAAGGCAGTGACACGATATATTTGCCCGATGGATCCCTTCTGGTCGTTTGGATGAACAGTTTCTCGCAAACTTGATCCTCCTCTTTAACCAGTTTGACTGGGATATCTTCCACCTCCCAAAACTTTGTGAGTAGTTTATCGAGGGTCATATCCGGAGTAATGGAGACTCGCGTCGAAAAAGCCGATACTGCTTTTGCGCTACCCATGGAAAGGGGGCCCGTGAGGATCCAGCCGAAGATGGTCTCTTGCCCAAGAAGTGTGCCGCATATGTTCGCTTTGACGCCCCCCAGGAGGATAGACGGAAGGATATCCGCTCCAATTAGGACGTCTATTTGCGAACTTTGGTGGAAATGGGGGTCGGCCAATGGGATATTAGGCAAATCTCTCAGTCGGTCTCGTTGGATTGAATACGACGGGAGATTGCCTGATAGGTTTGGGAGTACAAAGGCCGAGGTCTCAACATGCAGCCTAGGCTTAGTAGGTGATGTGAGCCGAAGATGGCACAACTTTTGGGACTGGGCAGCGATCGTTTGATTGAGTCCAGTTACTTGGGCTGATATTACACGGAAAAGCGGGTTGATTATATGAAACATACGTTCGGAAATGAACGATGCTTCCGATCCGGGGTCGATCAAAGCACGTGACGGAAAGTCTGCCCCCAAATGGGAGATATGGACTATGGCGGTTCCTAATAGGACGCCTCGATTATTGGAGGCAAAATAGTTTTGCACGTGCGCAGTCGAGGTTGAAGGGGTGGACTGTATAATGGGGGGACTTTCGTCCGTAATGGAAGAGGGCGATGAGGAGGGGTCGTCTCGATGGAGAAGC
Source organism: Drosophila gaucha (assembly GCA_035045545.1). Lineage (NCBI taxonomy): Eukaryota > Metazoa > Arthropoda > Insecta > Diptera > Drosophilidae > Drosophila > Drosophila gaucha. The sequence continues at coordinate 57,708 of JAWNOY010000262.1, forward strand.
GTGTTGTGACGTCCCTTGCACGTGTAGCAATTGTGAGCACTCGTGCAATCTTTGAGTTGGTGCCCTCGGGCAAAACAGTTCAGACATAGTCGTTGCTGTTTGATTTTTGAGATTCTCTCGCTGACTGACATGTTCAGAAAGCGAGGGCATAACCAGATTGGGTGGTTCTCTTTGGAACACAGCTTGCAGCCTTGCTGGCTAACGCTGACTTTGGTTTCAAAAGTGTGGACCCTAGTCGTCGGCGTGTCCTTTTTAACGACGCGAGACTGGGTGGGCAGATTTGGAGGGGGCTTGAGGTCTTCAATGGCCTCTAGCGTTCGATGTCTATCGACCAGGAATCTGTTCATCAACTCCCATGATGGTAACTCTGTCCTACTACTAATGGATTGCTCCCAGAGGGACAGAGTTAGTTTAGGGAGTTTCGACGAACAGATGAATACGAGAATTGCATCCCAATTCTCCGTATTCACATCGGAATGCTCTAGAGCGGTCAAACACCCTTGAATGGTGCTTTGCAGATCCTTGAGGGCTGCTCCCGTCTCTTGGAGCATGGAGGTCAGACTGAATAGGATCTTCAGCTGACTGTTCACAGCCACCGGTTTTCAAAGCGCGCTGTTAGGTTGTTCCAGGCGGATTGGAATCCCTCATTAGTGAGAGGTGATTTGGAAACGATAGCCTTGGCTTCTCCTATCGTTTTGGAGTTCAGGTGGAATAACTTTTCCACAGGTGTTAGGCTTGGATTATGCACATACATCGCTGTGAATAAGTCCCTGAAGGTAGGCCATTTTAAATAGTCACCCGTGAACACTTCTATGTCACAGGGTGGGAGATGGCAGCCTCGTGGAGTGGAGGGTTGAGGAATTGGAGGCAAGACCGGGGCAGCCGAGAGCTGTTCGATGCGCTCTCCGAAGTGTGCTGCCCACCTTACATAAATCGAATAGCAGTAATCATATTTTGCCTGCACGGTGCTTAAATCACCCCTGCTATCTTCCTGATCGCTGGCTAAAAGAAGTTTTGTGCAACGATCACACTCCTCTTCCACCTTGGCCCACAAGGTCTTGACATGGTCAAGATGAATCTTCAAGACATGAAGAGAAGCTTCTTCACTCGCCTCTGAACCCAGCCTAGCTTCTAACTGGCTAAATTTGTCGGATGTTGCAATAAATTCCGCTAAAGACATATTTGAACCTTGAAAGTGCTGCTGCACTGAGGACCGTAAGAGTCTTTTAGGAGCCGAAATTGAGAGATTTCGGGAAACGGCGGAATGTGACTTGGACGATGGCGCGACTACAGGACCGGATGGCGTGATGCGAGGGGAAGGCTTGAGGGCTACAGGCTTGCGACCGAAAGTTGGGGATGCAGATGAAGCTCTGACTCTGGACCCTGGATTCGGAAGTAGAGACGAGGGAGTCTTGCTTGGGACTGGGAGTGACAAACCTTTAGGTTTTTCTTCACCCCTAATTGGCATAATACGCTAATACAGCAATTAATCCCCGTGCGGATGCGGGTATGCTGACAACGACACTAGTGGAGTCTGGGGACTGAAGCCTTTTAAAGAGTGCGGAATTTGCACTTAAGGCAATATTGAACAAACACAGAAACAAGTTAATGAGACAATGTGTGGATTTCCTGTATTATTAATAATTATGAATTATTATATATATAAAAAAAAAAAAATAATTTTTTTTTTTTTTTTTTTTTCCTTTTTTTTTTGAATAAATAACAATTACCTGTTTTATTTTATTTTATTATTGTTTTTGTTTTTTAAATAAAAAATTTTTTTTTTTTTGTATAATAGTGGATGGACCTGAAGTAATTATATATTTACTCAATTTAAAAAATTATTAAATAAAAGAAATTTATTTTTTTTTTTATTTATTATTTGCTAAGTGTACACTTTCAGCAAAGCCAATATTCCCTATTGACTGTGAGGTAGGGTGCATGGAGTTATGCACATATGTATGTATGTGTGTGTGTCTAATGTTGTATTTTATAATTTGGTTTTGGAATTGAATGTTTATTAGGGATTTAACATTCAGACAACATTAAGCATAAATGGACAGTGCCAACTATTTTTTTTTGTTTAAATTAAATATACAAATAACACGGATAATAGTTGGCAGCAATTAATACATACACATATATGTATGTGCATACAAGTGGAGTGTTGCCAGCCAGAAAAAATGCCGCTCAGAGAGAGAGAGAGGCTGGAGTCAAATTACTGAAGAGTGGCAACTCACAATTATGCACATATATATATATTTGGGAGAGCGCTATGTACGGATATGTGGAACAAAGTGCAATCGCCGAAAAAACTCAAGAGAGGCTGAACTCTAATGGCGGCTGGAGTGATTGCACTGATTTACATACAGTGTACCAATAAGGTCTTCGTACAGCAACAGCTTTCTTCTTTGCTAACGAAAAAAAGGTAAGTGTTAAGAGCAAACAAAAAATACAATGATGCAGTTTTGTTAACTTATTTATTAAGTTTAGTTTAGATAAAAAAAGATATGAATATTTAAAATAGATAAAAAGTTACAACTAAAAAACAATGAGAAGGCACGTTTTTGGCTCCAATAAAGTCTTCGTACAGCGTACTTTCTTAGAACTTAAGCTGCATACAAAAAACGAAAATGATAACGGTTGTTTTCGAATGTATGCATAGGCAGGCTTGTGGAACATTTCGCAACAACTTCTTAAGAATTTTGAGAAATTTTAATAGTGAACTAGACACAAAAGCTGCAAAATGCCAGGAAAATATTTATCCATTGAAGAACGGCACCTTATTTTGAATTTGCATGTAAAGCAGCAGAAATCCTATTCGGAAATTGCTGAAATTGTATGTCGCAGTCGTTCTACTATACAATCAGTCATTGGACGATTTAAATATGAAGGCCGAGTTGAAAATAAGTCAAAATCCGGAAGGCCCAAAATTTTGGAGAACAGCGATCGCCTTAATATTAAGCGAATGCTATCCTCGGATCCATTTATAAGCGCAAATAGTATTAGTGCAGAGCTTCTTCGTACAAAAAATAAGCAAGTTCACCCTGAAACTGTTCGAAAAACCATAGTAGCTACCGGGTACAAGTCGCGCACACCCAGGCGAAAACCTTTTATAAGCAGCGACAACAGAAAAAAACGATTGGCCTTTGCAAAAGAGTACGAAAATGCACCAATCGAGTTTTGGCGTAATGTCATATTCTCGGACGAGTCGAAATACAACATATTTGGATCGGATGGGCTACTACGAGTGTGGCGACGAACTGGAGAAGCGCTCAATCCAAAAAACACAATTAAAACCATAAAGCATGGTGGTGGTGGAGTGCTGGTATGGGGTTCCATGGCTGCAAATGGCGTCGGAAATTTAGAAATAATTGAAGGAGTGATGGACCACCATACATATATTGATATTTTAAAAAAAAACTTGTCCCCAAGTGTAGAAAATTTGGGTCTATCACGGTCTTATTATTTTCAACAAGATAATGACCCCAAACATACTGCTCATAATACCAAAATGTATTTGGCGTACAACACACCGCATGTATTAAAAACACCACCACAGAGTCCCAATCTAAATCCCATTGAGCACTGTTGGCATATGCTGGAAAAAAAGATCAGGACTCATCAGATAAGTTCGAAAGCCAAACTGATCGAAGTTTTGAAGGAGGAATGGACTAAAATTGACCAATCCTATGCAGAAAAGCTGGTCTTGTCAATGCCAAACCGCGTAAAAGCGGTTATAAAGAATAGAGGATACCCCACGAAATATTAAAAATTGAACAAATTTAATTTAAAATTGTTTTTAAGAGTATTTTGAAAGTATTTAGTTTAGGTGTACGAAGACTTTATTGGAGCCAAAAACGTGCCTTCTCATTGTTTTTTTGTTGTAACTTTTTATCTATTTTATAAATTTATAATATTTTTTTTGTTAAATGAAGTTAATAAATTAGCTAATAAAACTGCATCATTACTTTTTTAGTTTGCGTTTAGCACATACATTTTTTTCGTTAGCAAAGAAAAAAGCTATTGCTGTACGAAGACATTATTGGTACACTGTAAGTACATAGGCAGACATATAGGATGGCGTGTACCGTTTATGTGTATATATGTATGTATATGCTGCAATTGCCGCGCAAACCAAATAGGTAGAAATTGGAAGGTGCTCGGAAAATGGCACGGTTTGGGGCAATTGGATTAAGATATCCACATATGCACACATATACACATAAATCTTTAGGAATGTACTTATGAAGCTTGGGTTACGTTGTCCACCGATGCGTAGCTGGGCGAGTAGATTTTAACAATTTTTTTTATCCGGCTCGAAGGACCAATGTTTGTGGCGGGGCGGCAACGCAATCGGGATATTTGGTTTTAATAGTGAAATAAAAAACGTGGGGTTAAATTCACAGCACTTGCTATATATATTCTTCGTTTTCAAGATGTTCAAGTTGATAGATTTTACACAAAAAAGGAATGCGATGAGTTGCGTGTCTCAAAAAGAAGTGAAGTGCTCGCATTGCAGTGGACCTGAGCGCAAGCTTGCGTTGCTAACGCAAGCTCACTCTCTGAGGGAGACGGAAAGTTCTTTCAGGCGTAAGCTCAGCTCAGCTGATCTGGCTGCTCAAGCTTGCGTTGCTTACGCAAGCTCACTCTCTGAGGGAGCCGAAAAGCTCGCTCAGGCGAAAGCTCAGCTCAGCTGATCTGGCTGATCCACTGACGTAAACAACATTGAAAAATATCCTGTCCCTACGGACGCAGACAGCGCTAGAAGATTCATTGCTTTCTGCAATTATTACCGACGTTTTATTAAAAACTTCGCCGAATATTCACGGCACATAACTAGATTATGTAAAAAGAATGTTCCTTTTGAATGCACTGCAGAATGCCAAAATGCATTTGAATATCTAAAAACCAAACTTATGCAGCCAACTTTATTACAATACCCAGACTTCAGCAAAGAATTTGCATAATCACTGATGCAAGCAAACATGCATGTGGAGCGGTTTTAACTCAAAACCATCAAGAACTCCAACTTCCAGTAGCTTATGCATCACGAGCATTTATAAAGGGTGAAATTAATAAAAGTACAACAGAACAAGAATTAGCAGCTATACACTGGGCAATCACTCATTTCCGACCATATATATATGGCCGACACTTCACAATAAAAACAGATCATAGACCGTTAACATATTTATTCTCTATGATCAATCCCAGTTCAAAATTAACTAGAATGAGACTAGACTTAGAAGAATACGACTTCACAGTAGAATATCTGAAGGGAAAAGATAATTTCGTAGCTGATGCATTATCAAGCATCACAATAAAAGAACTAAAAAACATAAACACAAATGTACTAAAAGTCACTACTAGAAATCAAAGTAAACAGAAAAATTCCTGCGCAGGAAATGTACAGGTAGATTTGCCTACGAAAACTCTTGACAATGCTTCTAAGCCCAACGTATATGAAGTCATTTGTAATGACGAAGTACGAAAAGTAGTGGCCTTGCATATAATGAATCATACATGTTTTTTGAAACATGGAAGACAAATTAAAGCTAGAATTGATGTTAGCGATCTGTACACCAATGGAACTCTTGACCTAGGTCAGTTTTTCCAAAGGTATGAAATGCAAGCCGGTATACTTAAGATCAGCCAACTCAAAGTGGCACCGAGTGAAAAGATCTTTGAATTTCAATCGAATCTTTCAAAAATATGGGCAATAAAATATTGAAAATACTAAGAGTGGCGCTACTCAAGCCGGTGACCATAATAAACAAGTAAGAAAGCTCTAGTCGGGTCTGCCCGGCTACGAGATCCCCTGAACCAAGTCTGAGCGGATGTTTTAAACAACCTAGCTTACATCTTTTATCTATACATATTACCTCTGCGCGCATATACACAAACACACAGGCACGCATATACACATGGACACATATACACATGCACACATATACACGTGCACACATAGAGTTGGAGTTGATTTTCGTAGAGTACGGACGCGTTCGCAGAGTGCTCTTCGAATCCGACACAAAATCGACACAAAATTGATACAAAATTGCACTTGGTGATTTCACTGTGAAGAAAAATCAGTGTTAGTACACGTGCTACTAGTGGGCGAAGTGTACCCATCGGTTAAAAATTTAGAAACTCACTGCGGGCGCACCAGTTTGGAGCGGCGTCCTCAAGTCCGTGGCATAAGGGAGGGGGGCGTCAGCGTCTTCTATGAGTGATTTCCTTTTCTTTTGCAGGAGATTCTTTTTCCCGCATTGTTGGGGAACGCGGGTTGTCTCGCCAAATATCACAATACAGCAGTTGCTTTCACTCTAACAGCTGTTAGTAGTGTTGGTAACTGCAGGGCACAACCAGCTGACCGAAGACTGGGGTCAGTGCATTGTGCATCGAATTAGCGAAGACACACACCAATAAGTTGGAGAGCATATTAAGTCCCAAAAGTATAACATACTTCTGGGCTTACATTAAAATACACGCTTAGTTCTTAAGCTAAGCAGTATGGAAGCCAGAATGGAGGACGAGCTTCAAGCGTTTGCACGTCGTTCCTCGTTGTTGAGATCACCTCAACAACAGCAGACGACGACCCAGCACTGCGAGGACTATCAGCCACCTACGGAAGAGAGAGGCGAGCCAAAAACGTTGAAGGCCACGCTACTCCAAATGGGAGCGGCTCTGGAGGGCCTAACGACGTTGTTCGGCGGCCAAAGGCATATTAATGCCTTAATGAGGGAGGAATTGGCTAGACTGGTCAATCTGCGCAGTGCAGACAACGCCCTCGCTAAATTGAGATATAAGAGCCGAGGCAGTGGCGATTCGTGCTGACTCGAAGAAAATGGCTGAACCAGCAAGCGGCAGTAATACGCCCAAGAGGTCGAGGGACTCTGCTCCAGAGCAGCGGAAAACTCCCCCAAAAAAACCAAGGCACCAGAAGTCAAGCCTTGGGACTCAACAGGAGCACCAAATGCTGCGCGCTGTCCCCAAAAGCCCCAGTCAGGCTGTTCGGCAGAAAAACATTGATAACTGGTCAACAGTTAAAGGACGAAAGCAGGCCACAAAACGGACCAGAGCAGATGCAATTACTCTAACGGGAGTGGATGGCTGTTCTTATGCAGATATGCTTAGAGTGGTCAAGACGGACCCAGCGCTAAAACACCTAAGTGGCGATGTTCATGGCATCAGGAAAACGGCAAAGGGCGATCTCCACCTACGCCTTAACAGGAAACCGGAGCACAGCGCTGAAGTGCTACAAGAAGCTGTAGGCAAGGCCCTTGGCAGCCGAGCAGTTGTAAAAACGCTCACGGAATCGGCCCAAGTGGAAGTCCGCGATCTGGATGAGCTCGTAACAAAGGTAGAAGTCCTGGAGGCGGTCAAAACCGTGTTGAAAGAGTCGTCCTTAAAAGACGACGTAGTAAGGTCGCTTCGACCAGCTTTTGGTGGACAACAGAGGGCCACTCTCACTCTCCCAATGACAAAAGCCAGGGAGCTAATCGAAATGGGAAAGATTAGGGGTCGTATGCCGCGTACGCGCTATCGACCAACCGAAACGCTGCTTCAAATGCCAGGATTTTGGGCACATTGCGGCAAACTGCACAAGCAGCGAGGACCTAAAAGGTGCTTGCTTTAGGTGTGGCAAGACGGGTCATGTTGCAAGAACCTGTACCAAGCCACCCAGGTGCGGCGTATGCGCTCGGAAAGGCGAAAAAAACCAAGAGCACGCGACAGGCAGCTTTAAGTGTCCATCGTACCTCGAGGCTGTCCGGAAAATGAAATGTTAAGATTTCTACAGCTAAATCTTAACCACTGCATAGCTGCTCAAGATCTTCTAGAGCAGACTGTTGGGGAAATGAGCATCGATGTTGCCATACTCAGCGAGCCCCACCACTGCAAGACCAGTTGCCAAAGGACATGGTCTGCAGACAGGAACGGCAAGGCTGCGCTGTGGATTTGCGGAGCCCCAACGACCTAACTATCAAACGTAAAGTCGTTTAACGGGTTCGTACGCGCCAGATACGGCAGCCTGTGGATCTACAGCTGCTACTAGAGAGCTTCGCTTCCTTGGAAGTGGCGCTGCTGAACTCTGGTAACGAATATACTTTTAGCCGTGCGGGCTATGGGTCAGTTATTGACCTAACTTTTGTCAGCTCATCCTTATTCAGCGAAGCAAAGTGGAAACTTTGCGACGCTTACACGGGTAGCGACCACTCGGCTATACTGTGCACAATAGGAGAGCCAGCAGCGAGTACAACAACTCGCTGTGAAGCTTACCGCGTAGATTCATTTAATCCAGCTGTTTTTTCGGAGGCTATCCAGTCTCTTGCCACCTCCGGCAACGTAGAAAATAGAACCTGCCAAATGGTCTCTGAAATAAAGAATGCGTGCAGTTTGAGCATGGCAACGCGTAAGCAATTCCGGCGTCACCAAGTACCCACGTATTGGTGGAATGAGCAGATTGCTGACATTCGACGTACCTGCATCCAAACCAGAAGACGATATCAGCGTGCCCGTGGAAGTCCTTCTTTCGCTGAAAAGCAGTTGGAATACCAACTTGCAAGACGTCAGCTAAAGAAGGCCATACGGGCTAGCAAGCGTGATTAATTCTTGGAACTGTGTGACTCAGCAGAAGTTGACCCCTGGGGCAAAGCTTATAAAACGGTGGTCAAAAGACTTTACGCCGGCAAACAAGCGCAGCCTACTGATTGTTTGGAGTTAAGGTATATCGTGGAAACTCTTTTTCCACGCAGACTAAACTCCATCCAAGTGACAGAGTCGCTGTCACTCATCCGGAGACCATGCAGTCCGATAGATACAGTAACTGTAGACGAAATCCTGACTGTTGCTAGAAGCCTTAGGCCCAGCAAAGCACCAGGCCCAGATGGCATCCCAAACTGCGCACTAAAGCTTGCTTTTGCTTTGCACCCAGGTGCATTCGCGGAGCTTTTCAACGAGTGCCTGACTCAGGAAACTTTCCCTGCAATCTGGAAAGTCCAGAACTTGGTACTTCTTCCCAAGGCAGGTAAACCACCTGAAGAACCATCGTCCTATAGACCAATCTGCCTTCTGGACAACATGGGAAAGGTTCTGGAGAAGTTGATCTGCTCCAGAATCGAGGCCGCGATTGCTAGCGCAGGTGACTTGTCACCGAATCAATTTGGCTTCCGCAAGGCCAAGTCAACTACGGATGCGTTGACTAAAGTAGTTGGTCTCGCAACATCAGCCATCCAAGGCACGAGATGGAAGCATGGGACGAAGAAGTACTGCATCATAGCGACGCTGGATGTGAAAAACGCGTTCAACTCAGCCAGGTGGGACAGGATATTGGATGCTCTATATCAATTCCGCATCCCTGAGTATCTCCGTGAGCTGGTAAGGAGTTATTTTAGAGGGAGAACATTAGTTTTCAATTCTAGTGATGGCCCTCAAACTCATGACGTAACAGCCGGAGTACCCCAAGGATCAGTGCTGGGTCCTCTCCTATGGAATGTGATGTATGACGGAGTCCTGCGATTAGAATTACCCGCAGGAACTCACATCATTGGCTTTGCGGATGACGTAGCCGTCGTTACCATAGGAAAGGAACTTAGGGATGCAGAGGAGATATGCAGCGGCAGTATCAAATGCATACAAGACTGGCTGATGAGAGCAGGACTTGAATTAGCGGCGCACAAAACCGAGGCAGTGCTGGTCAGTAGCCGGAAGAAAGTTGAAACGGCCCAGATTAAGATTGGCAACACCACCATTGCTACAAAAAGAGCAGTAAAATACCTTGGAGTCATGCTAGACACAAGAATGACGTTCCGTGAACATCTGAAGTATATCCATGAGAAAGCAGCTGGATCCTGTAGAGCACTCTCAAGAATCATGCTGAACACACGGGGACCTAAACAACAACGACGCCATCTTCTGATGAGTGTTACGAGGTCCATCATTCTTTACGCTGTATCAGTATGGTCAAAGGCGATGGCTACTCCAAGCTACAGCCGAGGTATACGAGCCACCTACCGCCTATGTGCTATTCGAGTCAGTTGCGCGTTCAGAACAGTCTCTGATGATGCAGCACTCGTTATAGCTGGAATGCTCCCAATTGAGGAATTGGTCATCGAATCGGATGAATTAAATAGAGGCAACAACAGCGAGACCACACGCACCAGCAATGCTAGGAGCACGGAGAGAACTCTCAGCATTGCTCGATGGCAAAGGAAGTGGGATGAGTCGTCAAAAGGACGCTGGACACACACGCTTATCCCGGAACTGGCGCCGTGGATAAATCGTAAGTATGGAGAAGTAAACTTTTATCTATCGCAGATCCTAACTGGACACGGATGTTACCGGAGTTACCTGCTCCGTTGTGGCCACGACAACACAGATGAGTGTTCCTGGTGCGGCGAAGGAATCGTGGAAGACGCAAACCACATTGTCTTCGAGTGTGGACGATTCTCCGCAGAGAGGCGACAGCTGGAGAAAGCAGTGGGTGAATCCATCAGGAAAAACAACCTGGTGTCGATTATGCTGGATTCTCAGGAAGCGTGGCGCTCAACCAGTGTCTTCGCGGCACTGGTTATGACGGAGCTCCGCAGGATCGAGAGGACCAGACGACGAGCCGAGTAGGACTCAGGTGGCGCAAAGCGCCTGCGAAGCATTGCTTTGCGGCCGTCCCGCAGGCATCATGCGCTACCCGTTCCTGTAAACTCCATTTTTAAATTTTAAGACATAAACGAATACAAAACAAGTAAGAATGCTCTAGTCGGGTCTGCCCGACTACGAGATCCCCTGAACCAAGTCCGAGACGGTGTTTTAAACAATCTAGCTTACATCTTTTACCGGTACAAATTACCCACTGCGCGCACACACACACGCACACATATACATACACAAGCAAGCGCGCCGCTTACTGCGTACATAATTTAGCGGCTGCGCTTGAGCTGCATTCTGGGCAGCATTATGAGAAATTCATTGTTAGATAACTTCGGTTCTAGACCTACTTTCTTAATGAAATTTTCAGGACATAATATTGACATCTAGAGGTGTATATATACAAAATCCCAACTCTCTAGTATTTGAAATACGTTTTTTCCACTTATGGGGCTAATGGGGGGAGGTATCCAAAATTTAAAAAAATTATTATCTATATTTACATCACAGCAACTTACGTAGTCAATTTGGTATCTCTAGCTATCATGGTCTATAAGTTATAGCTTAAAAACAAAGTCAAAATATCGATTGTTATCGATAATAAGGAAATGGGATGAGTTATCGAAAAAAAAAATAAACTTGTACTGCGTATGGTATACAAGAATATATATCTAAAATCTCAAGTCTCTAGCTTTTGTGGTTTACGAGATCACTGCGTTCATACGGACGGACAGACGGACAGACGGACAGACGGACAGACGGACAGACGGACGGACGGACAGACGGACAGACGGACATGGCTAGATCGACTCAGCTCGTCGTCCTGATCAAGAATATATATACTTTATGGGGTCTGCCACGCCTCCTTCTGCCTGTTACATACATTGTCACAAAACCATTATACCCTGAATTCCCATTTTCAATGGGTTCAGGGTATAAAAAAAAAAACAAATGGACACATTTGTATACACATGCACACATATACAAACCATGCATACAGAAGCACGCTCGCCGACTACTGCGTAGTTGATTTGAATGCATGTGTGCACACGTACAGGCTGCTGCCGCGTGCTTTTACAATGTTTCCTTTAATAAGTTCTGTATTACTTAACGGATTCGAATGCAATTTTCTGCATTGAATGCTATTAATTTATTGAAAATACGGTTTTCACTAAAAAATTTAAAAAAATTAAATTGTAGCTTTATTAATTTTTTTTTTTAATAAATTTTTTTAGTGAAATGTGGAGCCGGTATCCAAAATATGAAAAAATAGAAAATGTATTTTATTTACAGAAAGCTAAAAACAATTTGGTAGCTGTAGCTAAAAATATGTAAAAGATATGGTCAAAAAACTGAATCTTGATAACGTTTTAAATGGATATCATTGAAACGGACAAATTTATCGAATATCTAAAACAAACTCGATATTTTCGCTGTATACACAGACCATCATACAAAATTTGAAGTCTCTAGCTCTTATATGTTCTGAGATCGACGCGTTCATACATAAGGACAGACGGACAGACAGACGGACAGAATATATATACTTTATGGGGTCTGCCACGCCTCCTTCTCCCTGTTACATACTTTTTGCAAAACCATTATACCCTGATTTCAAATTTTCAATGGGTTCAGGGTATAAAAATAGACAACATAACGTCTACAGCACACCATCATCAGACCTTAGGAACCATTGAAAGAAGTCATAGGACATTCAATGAGTACATTCGTTCATATATATATCAGATAGATAAAACTGATTGGGACGTTTGGTTACAATATTTTGTTTATTGTTTCAACACAACACCTTCTATGGCACATAATTATTGTCCATACGAATTAGTATTTGGTAGGCAACATAACTTACCCAAACACTTCAATAGTATAGATAGCATAGATCCTATATATGTATAACATAGAAGATTACTCTAAAGAAGTTAAGTTTACATTAGAAAACGCGTATAAAAGAGCGCGAATACTTTTAGAAAAATTGAAATAGGAGACCAAGTTTATATAAAAAACGAAACAGGTCATAAATTAGAACCATCTTATATAGGACCTTTTAAGGTCATTAGTATAGAATAAAATAATAATATAATCATAAAGAATAAGAAAAATAAGGAACAAAAAGTTCATAAGGATAGGTTGAAAAAGATTAATAAATAAAACAAAAAAGATTTCACGAAAGAATTTACACAAATAAACAAACTTTTCCTTTAATCACGAAAATTTTGATAACATTTTTATTTAACATTAAATAATTAACATTTAATTAAAATTACATTGTACAACAATATATAAAAAAACAAAAAAAAATTTTTTTAACTATCAAATTACAAAAAAAAATTTTATATATAATTATTATTATTTAAAAAAAAAAAAATGTATATATATATATATCATTATTATTAATCAAATAATTGAAATAACTTCATAATAGTACGTTATTTTTATACCCTGAACCCATTGAAAATGGGAAATCAGGGTATAATGGTTTTGCAAAAAGTATGTAACAGGCAGAAGGAGGCGTGGCAGACCCCTTAAAGTATATATATTCTTGATCAGGGTGACGAGCTGAGTCGATTTAGCCCTGTCCGTCTGTCTGTCCGTCCGTCTGTCCGTCTGTCCGTATGTATGAACGCGTCGATCTCAGAACCTATAAGAGCTAGAGACTTCAAATTTTGCATGATGGTCTGTGTATACAGCGAAAATATCGAGTTTGTTTTAGATATTCGATAAATTTGTCCGTTTCAATGTTATCGATTTAAAACGTTATCAAGATTCAGTTTTTTGACCATATCTTTTACATATTTTTAGCTACAGCTACCAAATTTTGTTTTTAGCTTTTTATAAATAAAATACATTTTCTATTTTTTCATATTTTGGATACCGGCTCCACATTTTACAAAAAAAATTTATTAAAAAAAAAAATTATCAAAGCCACAATTTAATTTTTTCAAATTTTTTAGTGAAAACCGTATTTTCAATAAATTAATAGCATTCAATGCAGAAAATTGCATTCAAATCCGTTAAGTAATACAGAAGTTATTAAAGGAAACATTGTAAAAGCACGCTGCAGCAGCCTGTACGTGGGCACACATACATTCAAATCAACTACGCAGTAACTGCGCGCGTTTCTGTGTGCATGGTATGTATATGTGTGCTTGTGTATACAAATGTGTGCATGTGTATATGTGTGCATGTGTGTATGTGTGCATGTGTGCATGTGTATATGCGCGCAGAGGTAATATGTATAGATAAAATATGTAAGCTAGGTTGTTTAAAACATCAGCTCGGACATGGTTCAGGGGATCTCGTAGTCGGGCAGACCCGACTAGAGCTTTCTTACTTGTTAAAAAAAGGGAGGTGTAGTATGTTCAATAACATTATTAATAATATCCGACGCTATGTAGAATGTTCTACATTTAAATGCGTCATATGATCAACACTTGATAGTGTCAAGCGCAAAGATAAACAATTGAAATACGATCAGCCACTTATGTGTGGACTGACCAGCAGCGTGGGATTTGCCGCACCTGCACTTTCCCTAAGCCTTATGCGCCTGTCTAATATATATATGCCATATGCATATAGATATATACATGCATACTACGCTCTCCCGTTCTGTCGGTGCTCTCAGCGGCAGAACTCTATATACATAATGTACTTAGGTTAAGCATACTATATAACTTCAAATAAAGATCATTCGACCAGCAACCTTACAAGTGAGCAGAAGCTCAGTGTGTTCAATCAATTTACAATGCAATATCTTTAAACCAAAGTGATCAATCTACACTAAAAATTCTTTGAGCCCTATGTTCTCGTCTACATGAGTGCCCGTGATTGTGTGTTTGATACTCCAAATATGGAGGCACATGCGGGTCACTTGTATCAGTTGTGGTAAACTGATCGATAAAGGAGTTTATATTTGTTATGCTTGAGTCATCAGTCAAGTCAAACTTGCGGGCATCTTTCAGCCAAAACATGCCATGAATGTGGGGGAGGCTCTCTGCAGAAACTCAACTCGCCAATAAAATTTAGTCACGAAATGACTGCCGAACACACCACGCCTATAGCGAAAATCAAAATACCAAGCGTAAGTCACTTCTTTTTTTTTTTTTTTTTTTTTATTAACTTTTATTTTTATTGCAGCTTTTTTACTTAATTCTATAGCGCGTGTTTGTGTAATATCTTAACTAGGATGGCTTATTTGCCTTTCTTAATTTATGTTATGTTCTAATATCTTACGGGTGTAGTCCTTTCAGTCTTCTGTTACTTATGTTTGTAATTAGGCTGGCTGCTAGTTGGTTAGGGTGGGCAGATATTCTATCCGCGTACCGTGAGTTGGGTCTCACAATGAGCTTAGCTATTGTTGGCATCTTCAGGTCGGCATGTAGTGTTTCGTTTCTAACGAAATATTCAGCTGCAGTTTATCTCCTTAAAGCTTTATTTTGAAGTTTTTGTACTCTATCAATCTGAGTACGCGCAGCAGTACCCCATAGAGGCATAGTGTAGATGAACACTGGTGCCACGATAGCGTTATAAATGCTTCTCTTGCTGAGTGGCGACAGTTTGCTATCGTTTCGTTGTAACCTTCGTTTATTCCGAGTTCAAGCCAGGCTGAGTTTCAGTCGACTGTGTGTTCGTGCCTATTATATTTGTATTTTTAGGCACCTGTCGATAATAATAAGTCATGGTTTTATGTTGGAGCTAGTATATTTTGTACTTCGTTGTGCTTATGTTGATGTATTGTTCACAATTTTATTTATATTGCCTGAGGTACTCCTGCTATCCGCAAGGACTCGCCTCCTAAGGGCACACTTATTTATTTATTTATTTATGTTGACTATACGTGTGCAACAGAAGGTAACAAAAAAATAAAAATATATGAATTTACATAAGAAAAATATTATTTAATAATAAGATAGCCTATATAAAATCAAATACCCTAATAATATCACCGACACGTTGGGGGAATTTTATTTGCCCAACCGGCTAGCTATGCCCCAGATCACAGCTAAAAGTAGTCAGTGATATTACTGGGATCTATAAGACTAAAGATTTTGTTATTAGGAAACTTAAACAAAATTAGTACGTATTAAACTTAGTAGTGTAAGTAAATAGAAATATAAAGTAGATTTCAGTTGGGAAATCACTGACCACGATGGGGTTAATTTTTGCCAGTCCGGCCGGCTATGCCTCTACTCATAGCTAGGTACTGTCAGTGATTTCCCGAAGATGAACTGAAAGCAAGGATTTTATTATAGGAAGAGATGAGAAGACGTTATAAAAATTATTATAATTCTGACAAAGCACATATAAAGAATTATGCAGAGAGTAATCTGTTGTGCACTGTGATAATTGTAAAGGACGGAAAAACCTGGTTGGTCTCCCAGGAACAAAGAACTTGCTGTGTGATTCGCTATTTACAAAGGCACTCCGGCTTTCCGAGTGCGATACGTCTCTCTTGCACGTAAAGGATTCTCTCTGGGTACACTAGGTTATCGCCAGGATTCGCTGCTGTATACTCCGGCACTCCGCACGGATTTCATACAGGCTCTCCTACTGGCTGGCTTCCCCTTGAGCACTCCTACGTATTCGCAAGAGACGGTGTACTCACTCCGATTACGCACGGCTACACCGTAAATAGCACTCACACACTCCAAGATTCACTAAAGCTGCCTATCTAGCAATTCTGCCAACCAATGTCCTGTCTTGGTGGCAATTGCTGCTGAAGAGTTTTAAGCGTAATGTCCTGTGTTGTCCATTCAGGTTCCTCGATGTCCCTCGATATGTCCCTCGATGTCCTTGCGTGTCCGTCGATGTCCTTCGCTGATCACAAATTCTTGGCACTTTGCATTTTTATTTGCACTTTCACGTTTCTCCACTTTCACTGGTACTTTGATAATCATCCTCGCCGTCAGCTGCATTTCCCTTTTATATGCTGCGTGCTGGACCAGGGCCTGCTTATGGTGCTCGTGTCCACTTAACGGTGCCATCGCGTGATTCTCTCGAACATTCCATTCGCCGAAGCCCCGTTATGTTGGCGCCTTCGTATGTCTGGCGTATGCGCGACTGTATCAGCTATCGCTGCGCAGACGTGAACAGCAATTAGGCTAACCGTTAGTTGTTCGCCTGTGTGTGCGATACGAGCCCATTGCTGAATAGCTGAGTGCGACAGAGAGCCACTCCTGTGTGTCAATGTCGCATTCGTCGTTGCGGTGTTTACACCAACCATTATGAAGTTTGATGTGAGGAGCTGGGCCCTTGTAGACATTTGCCTAAATATATATATAATTTCCCTGGCCCATTATATTGCTCCTCACACTCCCCTCTTCCTTCGGAAAAAACACGATGTCTTCGTGTTTTGAATCTTTGCGCCAACGCCTCGCGCCAGCGTTCGTTCGGAACCAGTGCTGTAATGCATTTCTGCGCATGCTTGTAACGGCAAGCAGTGCTGTGACATATTTCTGCTCTCGGCGCACTTTTGCGTTCTGTTAACAGCATTCCTGCGTCTGCTGCAATTAGTATTGTTAAGCGTGATCCAGCGATCCTCTGTTGTTACGATCAGCTTTTTGCGCCACCACGTTGTGTGCAAAAGGTAACCATGGTTCCATATTCTTGACTCCGTGTGAAAAATATTACCCCTTTTCTCTTTTTTTTCTCTTTCAGCTTCGCCTCCTCGCTCCTTTCACCCTGCAGTGAGTACACGAAGTATTTGCGCCATTCAATTTTTAATAATTTCTTTTTTTTCTTTTCTTTCTCTTTCCCCTTCCCCTCCTCATACCTCTTTGTAAACACGGTATCGGAACCCGTTCGTCCACACGATCCGCGCTGCTCGGCCCTGAGGGGTCTTCGTCCGCCGGAGGTGCTCCACCACCTTCCTAGGCCACTCGTCCTCCTTTACTTCGCTGCACACACCAGTCGTCCCGGCTTCTGGCCACGACGTCTGCCGCTGCAATGTGGGCCGCACTGGTCCCGGGGCCATCGGTTCCGACTGCTGCAGTTGCAGCGTCGGGCGGCCTGATAGTGGCAGCTGGATCGGCCGCCATTCCTCTTTGTCTTGCGGGTGCTGTTGCTGAGAGGGCTGATGCTGTCGCTGCGTCGCCTGTAGCTGCTGCTGCTCCTCCACCGAGAAACCCTGTAGATATGCTTCGACTGCCTCTCGCCAGCATACCTCCACGTGCAGTTCGTGACATACAAAGCCATCGCGCACCCACGACTTTTGTCGCCACGCGACAGGCGGTGGCTCCGGTCCCGACTCTCCTTCTGAGTCCGACGAGATGACGATCACGTCGGACTTCTCTGCCGCTTCCGCTCCTCCTCGTCCTCTGAGTCGGAGATAACGATGGTCTCGTTGATGTCCGTTTCTTTGCTACGGTATGGGGTGGGAGGCCTTGCCGGCTCCCACTTGGACAGCGGCGAATACCTGCCGTTCCTTATCCAGGGCCCGTCCTCTTCCCAGTCCGGCATGATGGTGAGGCTGCCGGTGTCCGTTCCTCGTCATCGGACTGAGACGTCGCCCATCCTCCGAGCGTTCCGCTATCCCCGCTACTCGCCGAACTTGCCGGTGCCCAGGATTCCATTGACGGCGTTGGTTCCTCCATTTCTGACGAAGTCCACGCCGTCACATAGGCCGGGTGCCGCCTTAGCCTCTTCACTGTCTTCCTGGGATGGAACGGGAGGCGCACTGGTGGTCGACGCACCGCGTGCCGGTTACCCGCCCTTCTCCTCGTCCGCCTGCAGCTCCAGCAAAATCGCTGGCCAACAGGCGAGGATCGGCCGGGTGAACATTACCGGTGCAGTAGTTCGGGGTGCCGGCTGCTGCTTGCTGTTTCTCTTCCTTATTGGGCTCCATCTTTTTGTTGAATAGGCTGAGCTCGTGCCAGCGGCCCCTTTTTATACCCTTCGGCAGGGAGTGTCGGCGTAGGTGGCGTCTAGCGGTTCCTTCGCGTTTTCCCTTTCGCGGTCTCACTCGTCTGGCAGAATCGCCTTATTTCTGAATCCGCTGTTGCTATGCGCGCCGTTTTTGTCGGCTTCCTTCTAGCCCTTGCCTTTTGTTGTTGTCCATTTCGGCTGCCTACTGCATGCGATTGCCCGCGTGTGGATGCGTGCATTTGTTGTTCTTCATTTCGGCTATTGCCTACTGCACGAAATTGCACGCGTATAGGTACGTGCATTTATTGTTGTTCATTTTGGCTGCAGATTTTTGCATACGATTGTGTGCGTATGGGTGCATGCACTTGTTGCTGCGCATGCTTAAGAGTGGCACTGCATTCGACAGTTCGTTGCCCTCTTCTTCCGCTACTCGCCTTGCCTTGTCGCTTTGTTCTTTTATAGGTGCGAGCATTTGATGTTGTTCATTTTGGCTCTTGCTCGCATTCTAGTTTGACTTAAGCTTTATTTTTGCTAATGCTTGCAAATGCTTTTCCCAACTCATACCTTATTGCAATTTTAATTTTTATTTTAAAAATATAAAGAAAATTACTTTTTCCCCAACCGTTTACGCATCTTGCTCACCTGCAGCCTTGCATGGCTTCAGGTCGGCTATATGAGCGGTTCTCATTCGCTTATCCGCTCCTGATCCTATTTTGCAGATCACCGGCGAGATGAAGCCGACCACAGTATATGGTCCTCCATATCGTCGTGGTATTTTCGCTGCGAAGCCGTCTGCAGCATTGGATAGGTGTCGCTCCTTTGCCCACACCTGGTCCCCAATGGCCGGTCTCCATGGCCGCCGCCGCAGGTTGTAGTGCCTCGCCTGATAGTGTGCAGCTCTCTCCAAGCTGCGCCTCACAACCTGGAACACCTCTGCCAACTTGTTCGCTCTCTCAGTTGGGCTTTGCGTTGCTTGCCCAGTGCCCACTGTTACGAAGTCGTACAGTGCTTTGGGTAGCCTCGGCTCTCGTCCCTGCGTCAGGAGGGCTGCACTGTAGCCAGTCGATGCTGAGATACTGCTGTTGACTGACAACGTCAGCTCCGGCAGCGTCTCGTCCCAGCCCCGCTGGTTGTTTCCAGCGAATTGCGCAATCATCGTCTTCACCGTACGATTTGCTCGTTCAGTCGGGTTCTCTTGTGGCGTATATGGCGCCGTCAACTGATGCCTCACCCCAAGCTCGTCCAGAAATGTTCTAAATGCTTGGCTGGTGAACTGTGTACCGTTATTTGTGATGGGCACCTTGGGTGACCCGAATCGGGCCAAGATCCGCTCCCGAAATTCTTTTTGCAGCGTTGTTGTGTTGGCGCTTCGTAGCGGCACCATCTCCGTCCACTTGGAGAATCTGTCGATGAACACCAACAGCATGGTATTCCCGTGCTTGGACCTCGGCAAAGGTCCAACGAAGTCGGCTCACACGGTGGCCCACGGCTTCTCGGAGATCTGTGTCAGCATCTTGCCCGCTGCCTTGAGATGGCTCGGCGCACATATGTGCGCACATCCCTATACAGCCCAGATAAATAGTAGCGAGCTGCCACCCGTGCTATTGTTTTTCGGCTTCCAAGGTGTCCCGCCCCCACTGAGTCATGGTTCTCCTTTAGCACCTGTGCTCGCTTGCCTTGTGGTACGCATAGTTTCCACGCCGCCACATCCATCTCCCACCTCTTCTACATAGTCAGGGAATTTTTGGGGCTTCACTTTTAGCTCCTGCCGCAGCTTCTGGATCCATGGACACTGGTCGTTCGCTTGTCCCTCAGTGTCCACCAGTACTCGACATGTCTCCTCGACCAGCGCCTGTCGAGGTAATGCATCTGCCACGACATTCAGATTGCGCTTCCTATATTTGACTTCAAAGTCGAATTGTTGCAGTTCCAGTGCCCATCTAGCAATCATTCCTGATGGGCTCTCGATGGAGTTGAGCCATTTCAAAGCCATGTGATCTGTTATCACAATGAAATAGTATCCTTCCAGATATGGCCTCATCTTCCGGATGGCACAGATTATTGCCAGACACTCCTTCTCGGTGGCAGAATAATTCCGCTCCGCATTATTGAGTGTTCTGCTGGCATATGATATGACGCGCTCCCCATCCTGTGATGTTTGCGTCAGTATCGCTCCAAGTCCATAGTTGCTTGCATCCGTTTGCAAACAAAATGTTTTGGAGAAATCTGGGCATGCCAGCACCGGTGCTTCTGTTAAATTTGCTTTAACAGTCTCAAAAGCCTTTTGCCGTTCCTCTGTCCAATCCCACTTGGTGCTTTTCTTCAGTAATGCATTGAGGGAATGCACTGTTGGTGCAAAGTCTGGGACAAATCGGCGATACCATAACGCCACTCCAACATATTGACTCAGTTCCTTAATATTGGACGGTGGCTTCAATTCTGCTATTGCCGCTACTTTTTCTGGGTTAGATCGGATTCCACTCTCCGTCACTCTGTGGTCCAGGTATTTTAGCTCCTTCTTGAAAAAATCGCACTTGTCGATATTGATTTTCAAGTTCGGTGCTCGTAGTTGTCGAAATACCTCACGCAGATTGTCCATATGCTCTTGGCGAGTTTTCCCAATCACATCAGTCCCTTTCCCGGAACTGTAAATGCCGTCAGTGGCCGGCTGGATTTCTCCATAGGAATCTGCCAGTACCCGTCCTTTAGATGCAAACCTCGCTCAACTGGTCCAGAATATGATGCACCCGTGGCAACGGGTAGACATCTTTCACTGATCTTGCTTTGAGCTGACGGAAATCGAGACATAGCCGCCATTTCCCAGTCTTCTTCTTGACCATGACTATTGGTGCGCTATGTGGACTCTTCGAAGGCTCAATGCAACCTTTCGCCAGCAGCTCATCCACCTTTGTGTGGATCTCGGCCTGCATCTTGGGATTCTTCGGGAAATACCTCTGCTTGATGGGTCGCTCGTCATGCATCGTGAGCCGATGATCGGTGATCTTCGAGAAACGCCTCTACTTCCACATCCTCGTGGAGTGGCTCTCCGGACGTCTTTTCCACTCCCTGGGTTGCCATGCTTGTGCTGCCGATTGCCACCGACAATCTCTCCTCCAGCTGTGCACCATTTCGTGGGTTCCTCGGCGCAATCTCCAGTTTCAGCACGGCGCACTCCACTGTGATGCCCATGCTGACCAAGAAGTCCCAGCCCGGCACCAAGTCGTCGATCACCCCAGGCATTATCTGCAACGGTATCCTCGCCTCTCGGCTCCCCAAGTGGACTGTCGCCTCCAGGAGTTTGTCCACTTGGGTGCAGCTTCCGTCTGCCAGTCGAATCAACCTTCGTGTGGTGCTCCACTGACCCACGTCACCGAGCTTGTTAGCTAGTTTTTCACTAACAAAGCTGCTTGTTGGTCCGGTGTCGATCGTGGCCTTAAACTGTGCTGCGCCGATTCCAACCGTCGCCGACAGCTGTGCACCATCGTCGTAGATATCGCCTACTGGCGTCTGGGCCTCCTCGTTGCGATTCCCGCTCGCCCCTGGATGGCGGGTGCCGCTGGTCGTTTCCCGTCTGGCAACAAGCAGGCGTTCTGATCCCGATCCGGCCACATAGCCAACAGAACTCCAGCATGGCGTTCCGGCACTCTATTGCCCAGTGGCCCTCTTGGCCACACACGCGGCACGCCCTTGCTGGGTTCTGGATGTGGGTAGTCGGGCCTTCCATTTGCCTCCTTGGCGCTGGCCTGGGCGTTGCCATTTCTGTCTCCCGGCTGGGGTGGTGTGTGTCTCCCATGCTACCAGCGTCGTTCATGGCCCTGAATCTTACTCTTTCTGGCTGATTTTGCTATCGCAGCTTTTCTCTGTCCTTTTCGAGCTCTTCAAACTCATCGGCGAGCAGCATCAGTTCTGTCAGGCTGCGGAACTGGTACGGCCGAGCGTATGCACGTAGGTCGGGGAGGCTGTTGTTATAGATATATATGAGCTCTCGTTCCGATGCGTAACGTAGTAGGCGCATTAGCGTCTGCATCTCCACCATATATATCTTAAACGGTTCTCCCATAGCCTCTCGTCTCCAAGTCACTTCGTCTTTCAAATTTTCAAAATAATCTCGTGGTAAGAAATACACATGAAAAACAATAATGGTTCGAAGGACTAAATGAATAAATGGACACAACGTAATTGAGCTCTAGGTTTGAACTGTCTTTATTTCTTAAAATCCTACTCTTATATAGCACCTAAGAGAATGCATAGAAGAGCATTCTTTACAAAATTCCTTATTATCTATTCCTTATCACACAGGGACAAGGGTTGACTTAGAGTTTAATGTTTTTACTACGTGACGCGACCTGCTGTGATCACTTGGTACGCATGTAAAAGATTATGCGTTGCTTATCTTTAGTAAACAGAAACTCTCTTAGGTTATTAATATGCATTGAATGTTACCACTTTCAATTGGATGCATTTGTGTATGCAGCATAATGTTATCTTATGTTTATGCTTAAACATTCTGACAAGTGCAAAAAGGAATTATTACAATCTTTACTTATATGATTTCTTATTACACTTACTTTTCTTATGTTCTTATGTTTATGCTTAAACATTCTGGCAAGGGCCAAAAAGAATTATTACCATCTTTACTTATATGTTTTTTTATATTTAATGTTCTAATCTTATAAGTTTGAGAATACTACAGATTGTAATCTTCGTGTTACACTTACTTTTCTAATAATGTATACAATTAAAAGTACAAGTATTAATAAACCAATTCCTAAAGAAATATGGCAAGATACATGATGAAAATTTAAAGTTTTCAATTCTGAATGGTGTTCTCTTATTTCTTTAAGTTCATTTTTTAATTTATGTATTTCTTCAGTATGATTGATAATTGGAGATGCTAACGGATCCCATACAATTTTTGGGATGTCACTTATGTTGTGTATATAAAACGGTGACAATTTTTCATATCTGTGTGAATGTATCATGTAGTTTGCTATTAAAATTTTGTCCAAAGTCCTGCCTGTACATTCTGAATTTAAAGTTAATATACCTTTTTCGGGTAAGTCTAATATTTCTTGATATGCATTATTGCACTGAACGTTTGCCCTAGTATCCTTTTGTACCTTAAAAATCCAACAATTTTTTTTATTTAATTCTACCCAGTAGGACGAAGATGTTGAGATCATTTTGTACACACAATTTGAATGTCTATTCGGCTTAAAGGGTGAAACTTCGCAAGTGTTATCATTTGCACTATTCCATGGCCAATTTTCCTCGCATATTCGTCTATTTGTTTGCCAATGCTTACACTTACTTAGCGTTGCAATTGCAAAATTTTACACTATATATTGATGTTTTAAGTCTGTAATTATGACTCCTTGAATGTCTTTAATTGGCAGTGGGATAATTTTGAATATTTGCGATGAGTATCTGCTAAATAATGGAATTTTGGAATTTTGTCTAGATATATTGCTCGTGCTATGAGTAATGTACAAATTTCTTTAAGCTCTGTACCTGTTCTTTTGCCAGGTAAAATTAAAGATTCTGGTATATATAAAGATTCTGGTATGTTAATGATTTCATTTCTTAATTGATTTGGCTTGAGTATGTTTGTATTGAGTTTTCCATGGTTTATGCAATAAGCAGGCTGATTATTGCTGTTTAGATCTTCTCACATTCATCAATAAGCGAGTTTACTTGCTTTGTAATCATAAGAAAATTTATTGATTCTTTGTATACAAAATAATTTTCTTTAAGAAGTTCTGTCATGTTTTCGATGCGTATAGTCTTTGTCTTAAAGTTCAAGTGGACTTCAGAAATTGTCTGTTTTAGAATGTTTTCAGTAGAGTCTATAACTGAAGTGTGTTTTTTGGATAGCTCATCTATATTATGTTGATTATCTAATAGATTCCTCATATTTTCCTCCATTTGTGATCTGTCATTTGCGTCCATTATTCCAAATAATATGTGATACAAGGAACCCATGAAATCTAATGGTGAGCGTTTCCCTCTTGAGATTTTCTGTGTCATGAAGAGTTCATTACCTTCTTCTAAACTATCTATTTGTCTCTGCATGTTATTAAGTACGTGACTACATTCACTTTCAAGCTCATGCAGTTTGCCACATATAAGTTTAATTTTTTGTATTAGCCCTTTTCCTTTCTCTATCATAACAAAATATGCGTTCATGTCATAAAAAACAACTAAGTCCCAAGATGATGTAACCACTTCAATTTCGCCCATTTGATCTAAATAAATTGCCGCTGTGCTGTTTATCTGTTCCACTGACCAGTTTTTCTTTTCATTTTTCGTTGACTCTGCATTTGAAACTTGACAAAATAACATAAGCATTATCATGGTTAACATTACTCCTAATTTTGAGGTTCTTCTTCCTGGGTTATTTCCATTTGTCAATGAATAATTCTCTTTATCTTGTATTCTGCTTAATGGATATATTATAATTATGGGTCGTGTAACCATACCTTCTTGCGTTCTAACTTTAACCACTCTAACTTTTTCATCCGTGCCTGAGTGAACTTCTTCAATTTTTCCTAGCGGCCATCTGGCTGGGTGGCAGTTCTCTGACTTTACTAAGACTATCTGTCCTTTTTCGATGTTCTTATTTTCATATTTCCATTTGTTTCTCTGTTGTAATGTGTGTAAGTAATCTACTTTCCATTTTACCCAAAAATTTTTTTTTAATCTTTGAATTAATTTCCACCTGTCTAAATTGTTAACTTTCCCTTCACTTACGGTTTCAACTAACTCTAAATTTGGTCTACCAATTAAGAAATGGCCAGGCGTTAACACCTCTGTATCGTCTAATTATACAATGGTCGGGAATTTAATATCGCTTCGATATGGCATAATAGAGTTGACATTTCTTCATAAGTTAGACTACTGTCTCCCAATGTCCTTTTCAGGTGATATTTCACTGATTTCACCCCAGCTTCCCAAATACCACCGAAGTGAGGCCCTGCTGGTTGATAAAATAACAATTGTTCCCATCCTTTTCTAGTATGGGGGCGATTTTATTGTTATCTATAAGAGCCTTCTTAAATTCTATTTCTAATTTTCTAGAGGCTCCTAAAAAATTGGTACCATTATCTGAATATATATTTGCACATTTTCCTCTTCTTCCTATAAATCTTCTTAATGCGGATATGAATGCATCGGTAGTAAGATCGCTCACTAATTCAAGATGAATGGCTTTAGTGGCCATGCAAACAAACACTGCTATGTAACCTTTGTATGCTTTTATTCCGCGGTTCTTGGAACATTTAATAAAGTAAGGTCCGCATAGTCGACTCCAGTATTTAAAAAAGGGTAATCCATTTGAATTCTATATTTTGGAAGATCTCCCATTATTTGCTCTACTGTGGTCTGTCGATATCTTGCACAAGTTGTACATTCTCTTAGATATTTCTTTAAACTATTCCTTAGTCCAAATATCCAATATTTTCTTTGTATGTAATTTCTCATTAGGTTTATTCCTCCATGCAATGTTTCACTATGTGTTTTTTTAATTATTAAGTCCGCTACGTGACTCTTTCCTAGAATAAATGGGTGTTTTATCTGGAAACTTGCATTCGAGTTTGTTAATCTTCCCCCAACTCTTAGTAGTCCATCTTTATCTAAAAACGGATTTAGACTTAATATTTTAATTTTTATATTAATGTCTTTCTTGTGTTTAAGACACATTAATTCAATACTGAATTGGAATGCTTGTTGTTGTTTGATTATTAAATTTCTAGCATACTTGATTTCATTTGCAGTTAAATAAGAGGGAAATTTTAAGTGCTTAACTTTTATTTTAATAAATCGTAAAGCGTATGCAATTACTCCTTCCATTTTCTCAATGCGTGAAAATTTGTGAACAATTTCTTGAATGATATGAGGCTGATCATTCATTAATGCTGTGCATAAAATAGCGCTATCATCAATTTTGTCCTCCTTTGGCCAATACTCTCTAGATTTGCTAAGCCATTGAAGTCCTTTCGACCACATCTCACAATCTTTGAGCTTATCAGCATCGATTCCTCTTGATGCAATGTCTGCTGGGTTATCTTCTGATTTCACATGTCCCCAGACGATTTCCTTTCCTTTTGTAATTTCATCTGTTCTACGCCTTATAAATTTGTTTTTATTATCTCCATTTTTAATCCAGGCTAGGGTGATAGTTGAATCACTCCAAGCAAAGATATCTATGGATTCTCCTATGGCTTCTTTTACTTTTTCAATTAATTTACTTAGCAGGTGGGCTGCACATAACTCTAATTTTGGTATAGTTTTTTTGTTTTTTATTGGATTAACTTTGCTTTTACTTGCTATCATTGTAACTGACGTATCGATTTTCGCGTATACAACAGCTGCAAATGCTTTTTCCGAGGCGTCAGCAAAACCATGAATTTGAGTTATAGTATCGTTTTGAGTTGTTAGCCATCGCGAATAATACGAATACTTTCTAACGTTGCTAATTTCTTTATTAACGTCACCCAAAAGAAATTGTCTTCATTACATAATTCGTTGTCCCAATTTTGTTTTTCTAGCCAAAGTCTTTGTATGAATAATCTACCGACAATTGTTACTGGTGACAACCAACCAAGGGGGTCGTAAATTTTGGCAAGAGCTGATAAAATTGACCTTTTGTTTATTTTTTGTGGTTTCCCAATATGAAGATTAAATTTAAACTCATCTTTTGCAGGTTGCCATTGCAACCCAAGTGTCTTTATTGATTCATTTTCTTCAAAGTTTAATATTTTGTTTTCTTCTGTAGATTGTATTTCTGAAATAACTTCTGGAGTGTTTGATACCCATTTCCTTAGATTGAACTTGACTTTATTTAATTCTATTGATATTAATTGTACTAATTCTCTAGCTTCTTTAATTGTATCAGCTCCAGTCATTAGATCGTCCATTTTTACAAGTTTTTGCGACTTCTAACAGAGTTCTGGTTGCTAGGTATGGGGCAGATGCTGTTCCGTATGTCACTGTTGTAAGTTTATATTGTTTTAATTTTTCAAATGGATAATCTCTCCAGATTATGTGGAGGTATTTTTGATCTGCCTCGTCAATATTAATTTGTCTATACATTTTTTCTATGTCTGCAGAAACTAACTGAACCCATTGAAAATGGGAAATCAGGGTATAATGGTTTTGCAAAAAGTATGTAACAGGCAGATGGAGGCGTGGCAGACCCCATAAAGTATATATATTCTTGATCAGTCGATCTCAGAACATATAAGAGCTAGAGACTTCAAATTTTGCACGATAGTCTGTGTATACAGCGCGCATATCGAGTTTGTTTTAGATATTCGATAAATTTTTTCGTTTCAATGATATCGACTTAAAACGTTATCAAGATTAAGTTTTTTGACCATATCTTTTACATATTTTTATCTACAGCTACCAAATTTTGTTTTTAGCTTTTTGTAAATAAAATACATTTTCTATTTTTTCGTATTTTGGATACCAGCTCCACATTTCCCAAAAAAAATTTATTTAAAAAAAAAATTATCAAATCCACAATTTAATTTTTTTAAATTTTTAATGAAAACCGTATTTTCAATAAATTAATAGCACTCAATGCAGAAATTGCATGTAAATCCATTAAGTAATACAGAAGTTATTAAAGGAAACATTGTAAAAGCACGGGGTAGCAGCCTGTACGTGTGCACACATACATTCAAATCAACTACGCAGTAATCGGCGCGCGTGCTTCTGTGTGCATGGTATGTATATGTGTGCATGTGTATCACTGTTGCCAAATCAGCTTTTTTCCCGTCAAATCGGGCTTTTATGAAAGAGCAATTGCGGAATTCCAAAACAGAGGATAGCAGGAAATATAGCTTTTTAAAAAACCGATTTAGCTGTTTTTAATTTGACTTAATATTTGCATGATTTCTTATAAAATTGAATACAAAATGGTGAAAATTTCAGTAAAAATTTTTGTGGTAAGCAAAAAAAAAAGGTTGTCAAATTAATATGACTGCATTATTGAAGACATTTTTTTTTATTAAGAAAAATTTTGCAGGAAAATTGACGAATTTAATACATTTTCCTACAAATCATACAAAATTTGCTTCGAAAATTAAGCTTTTTTCCCAGCTTTTTTCTCCGAAAACTTCGCTTCATTTTGGGTCTATTTTTCCTTGATCTAGCTTTTTTTGCTCAACAAAAGTTGGCAACACTGATGTGTATACAAATGTGTGCACGTGAATATGTGTGCATGTGTATATATGTATGTGTATATGTGTGCATGTGTATATGCGCGCAGAGGTAATATGTATAGATAAAAGATGTAAGCTAGGTTGTTTAAAACATCAGCTCGGACTTGGTTCAGGGGATCTCGTAGTCGGGCAGACCCGACTAGAGCTTTCTTACTTGTTTCTAAATGCATTATCGATTAATGCTCTTAAATTTTCAAATTTTCCACTTTTTGATTTTACCTTCACTAATGCTGTTGCTAAAAGCGCTTGGTCTTTAGCTTGCATTGCATATGCATTAACTTTTTCGTTAGGTGAGTGCAGCATGGTATTATGATACTTTTTACAAAATGAACAAGTTTGTTCGCAAAAGCACTTTTTAGACTCTTTTCCCAAAGGGAAAAAGAGTCTATTGGATTTGAGCAACGTCCGTCTTGCTGTCTGTCCGTCTTGCTGTCTGTCCGTCTTGCTGTCTGTCCGTCTGTCCGTCTGTCCGTCGTCTGTCCGTCTGTCTGTATGAACGCGCAGCATTTGGACACTATAGAAGCTAGAGACTTGTAATTTGGAATATATACTCGTGTGTATCCGCGTCAGATCAAGTTTGAGTATTTTTCTGATAAGCCCACAGGGGGCGTGGCAAATCGGGAAATGCTATATCTATTAAGACTAAAACGCTGTTATTTTCGTCAATATTGCAGTCTAAGAAATGGGATTTAGAATATATATTCGTGTACACCATGCGGACATTTTAAGATATAGCTTATATATCTACGCCTATTGTGGGCGTCGCAAATCGGATAAAACTATATCTTCTACAGTTTTGAATGCTCTAGCGCATCCATGTGGCATGTGGATTAATGTTGACCTTTCCTTAAGTTAGATCAAAAAGTTATATACCTACGCCCCCTGGGGGCGTGCCAAATCGGGAATATATATACAGCAATTTGTATAAATCCTATAATATTTTGAGCGTTATAAGAGCTAGAGACTTGAAATTTGGAATACATGTGCAAGTAGATCACCCGGAATCAAAAATATATATAGATATTTACACCCATTGAGGGCGTGGCAAATCGGGTAAAACTGTATCTCCTACAGTTTTGGAGCTAGAGCGTCCAAATTTTGCATGTGGGATACATGCCTGTTGACCTCCTCCTTAAGATAAATCAAAAGTTATGTATCCACGTCTTCTGGAGGCGTGGCAAATCGGGAATAACTATATCTTTTACTAAAACCCAGGTTCGATTCCCATCGCTGCCGCGTGATATTATCATTTAATAAAATGTTTTTTTTTTTATTTTTTTATAACTTCTATGTTGCTTAATGGATTTTGATAAAATTTTCAGCATAAATCCTTATATTTTATGAAAAATACGGTTTTACCTAAAAAATTAAAAAAATGTAAATCTGGCTTTATTTGCAACTGATCTTATATTAAATTGATTTTATGAAATGTGAAGAAAAGTAATTTATTTTAAAAAAGCTATATGTAAAATTTGATGACTGTAGCTTAATTGATGTAAAAGACATGCTCAAAAAAGGAATCTCGATAATCTCGCGTTCAAACATACGGACAGACGGACGGACGGTCTACATATTTATTGAGCCTACACACCTTTAACAGGAACTGAGTCTGACGCAGTCGGTGGCGCCCGACTGCAACGTTCTTACTTGTTTTGATCTTGTAAAGGAGTCCTGTGTGCCAAACTCTATCAAAGGCTTGCTTCACGTCCAAGAACACTGCTGAACAGTACCTCTTCTCCTCGAATAGTCTCTCGACTATTTTGGAGAGTACCGCCAATAAACTTATCGGGCGATATGAGGCGAGATTGGCTGTAGGTTTTCCAGGCTTTTGGATGAGGATAATTTCGGCGCATTTCCACTGGGTGGGGAAATGTCCTAGCTGGAAGGATTTATTGAAGATGCTTAGGAGGAGTTGGAGTCCTTTTGCGGGCAGTGCTTTCACACAGGACATCGATTCCATCGTATCCGGGTGACTTGGAAACTTTAAGCTTTCTAATTTCGGAGATTAGCTCCTCATGCTGGACGACTATGGTTGGGAGAGCCATTTGGCAAGGTTCATCGAGGAAACGTTCTGTATAATCTGCTTCTTGCTGGGAGCATCTGGCAAACGGAAAAAAACAAATGCATCGTGCAGGTGATTGGCACATGCAATGGCAATTTCAGGTGACCAGAGGTGGACGTCTTTGTGAGGGGTGGTGATAGTTGCTCTGCCGCAGGGTGTGGCGTATAACGCAGCGTTGTGGATAGCAAAATTGAGATTCTCAACAGCGCTATCCAGGTCATCGCCGTTGGAGATATCTACCGTGGGGTCTAGGTTGCTCTGGAGGCATTGCTGGAAGCGCTCAATGTTGGTTTTTTTTCTGAACAGTCTGCATCTGATCTTTTTGGTGGAGGCAGGAATATTTAGGAGTATCCTAACCGCACTACGATCAGAGCATAGATCTAATGCGTAAGTGATGTGGATTCTCTGCCTGTCAATTCCATTGGATAAGGCAATGTACAGCACATCGGGGATCTTGTGGTGTCCGTAGGCCAGTATGTGTGTTTGCCGTCAGAGTGATGATCTATTCCACTTTCAGTTGTACTTGTAGAGAATTCTACCTCTGGGGTTAATGATTCGCGAACGCCACCAAGTGTGTTTGGCATTAAAGTCTCCTCCGGCGATGAAGCGCGGGCATAGACTATCCAAGAGTTCGTCAAAGAGGCCTTGTCCTATTGTGTGCCTGGAATAGGATGTTGAGGTAAAGTGGGTTTCCGAGATGAGAAGAATGTCGACCTTGTTCGTTTTAATGAACTGTTCGACCTCTGGCCTGCTCTTGCACAGACCGTTTGCGTTCCACATGACTATGTGGAGATTCACTTGCACTATTGCACCAAGAGTGACATGAACAATTACGTCATGGCCGCAATCTGGTCGAGCATTTTCTCCATTAAGGCCTCCATGCGGTCCATTCTGGAGTTAACTTGACTGTGTGCGGGTGTGGGCGTGTAGTACTGGTGCAGCGGTGGTGGTTGGGGACCACGAAGAGTGCTGGCGTAGGATAAGCCTGGCACCACCGTGGGTAAAAGGCGGCTGGCGGTGGGTGGAATTGACCTTGGTTTGGGCAAGTAAGTCTCCTTTGCCTTCTGGTAGACTTTGCATCCCTTGTAAATGCAGCATGACTTCCGTTGCAGTGGGCACAACAGACAGGCTCCTCCTTAGGCTTGGAGCATTCACTTGAGAAATGGTCGCCTCCGCATTTGACGCACTTTGGGGGGAGTCTGCAGTACTTCTGGGAGTGCCCAAAGCCCTGGCATCGGAAGCATTGTAGCACGTCCTTGGTTTTGCTCTATGGGTCTATGGAGATCACGCATTGTCACAGTCGTTTAATGTTGTACACATCCTTGTTGTTGCTGGAAGGCTCCAAGTTCACGAAGAACATAGACATCGGCTTCTTGTTGCTGCGGCTAATGACGTTTTTAACCTCGTAGCCTCGAACGCTATGCCCATACGAAGCCAAAGCTTCCTTGATGTCGGTGACGTCAGTGGAGTGGTGAAGACCTTTCACAACGATCCTGTAGGCGCGCCCATCTTTGGCCTGGAAATTTTGGTATGAGATATTGTTCTCGGTAAAGTACTTCTTTAACAGGGTGAAGCAGGGCTTTTCTTCTACCATTATTCTGACGCAGCCATCCCTACCGGACTTATACTCAATTCTGTGATTGCCAATAGCAAGTACGACGTCAGAAACCAGACCCTGGATATCGCCTATGTTTGGGATAAAAATGGGTATAGGTTTGATCTTCTTAGCTGTTGCGGTTGGGGCAGTATCCTTGGGGTTTCAAGAT
Organism: Drosophila gaucha; assembly: GCA_035045545.1. NCBI lineage: Eukaryota > Metazoa > Arthropoda > Insecta > Diptera > Drosophilidae > Drosophila > Drosophila gaucha. The sequence continues at coordinate 90,284 of JAWNOY010000262.1, forward strand.
GTAGCTTCTTCATTGTCGCCCGATAGAAGTGCGAACTTTTTGGCGTTGTTCACTACCGCAGTTCCCTTGGAGGTAGGGAAAAACTCCGCTTTCCTGGTGGGAACCTTTCTCCTTATCTCCCCGGGATCCGAGCTGGAGGAGCTGGAGTCATCGTCGCCATTACTTTGGCCATGAATTTTGGCCAATTTCGCCTTGTTGGCTACTTCCTTGCTGGCAGAGTTCCTCTGGGGTACAGTTTGCCATTTGGGCCTGGTTTCGGCTGCCAATTTCATGCTCCCTGTTTCGGGAACCGTGGGCGCCTTGAAACTGCAGTATAGAGATTGCTAATAATAGCAGTTAAGTCCGATCACAATCACGTTTACAAAGCGACTGATTAGGCCCTTAAAATCAAAAATTAAACAAGAAAAGTAAAAATTTTTCTTATTTTTCCACAGAAAAATTTCACACGTCTACCTTTGACAAGCAGAGTTGCCAAAGTGAGCGGGCAAGATGCTGACACAGATCCCCAAGGAGCCGTGGGCCACCGTGTGCGCCGACTTCGTGGGACCTTTGCCGAGGTCCAAGCACGGGAATACCATGCTGTTGGTGTTCATCGACAGATTCTCCAAGTGAACGGAGATGGTGCCGCTCCGAAGCGCTAACACAACAACGCTGCAAAAAGCATTTCGGGAGCGGATCTTGGCCCGATTCGGGGCACCCAAGGTGCCCATCACAGATAATGGTACACAGTTCACCAGCCGAGCATTTAGAACATTTCTGGACAAGCTTGGGGCGAGGCATCAGTTGATGGCGCCATATACGCCACAAGAGAACCCGACTGAACGAGCAAATCGTACGGTGAAGACGATGATTGCGCAATTCGCTGGAAACAACCAGCGGGGCTGGGACGAGACGCTGCCGGAGCTGACGTTGTCAGTCAACAGCAGTATCTCAGCATTGACTGGCTAGAGTGCAGCCTTCCAGACGCAGGGACGAGAGCCGAGGCTACCCAAAGCACTGTACGACTTCGTAACAGTGGGCACTGGGCAAGCAACGCAAAGCCCAACTGAGAGAGCGAACAAGTTGGCAGAGGTGTTCCAGGTTGTGAGGCGCAGCTTGGAGAGAGCTGCTCAGGATCAGGAGAGGCACTACAACCTGCTGCTGCGGCTATGGAGACCGGCCATTGGTGACCAGGTGTGGGCAAAGGAGCGACACCTATCCAATGCTGCAGACGGCTTCGCAGCGATTGCACCACGATATACTGTAGTCGGTTTCATCTAGTCGGTGATCTGCAAAATAGGATCAGGAGCGCATAAGCGAACGAGGACCGCTATATAGCCAACCTGAAGCCATGCAAGGCTGCAGGTGAGCAAGATGCCTCAACGGCTGGGGAAAAGTAATTTTCTTTTTATTTTTAAAATAAAAATTAAAATTTCAATAAGGTATGAGAAGGGAAACGCATTTGCAACCATTAGCAAAAGCAAGGCTTAAGTCAAATTAGAGCCAAAAGGAACAACAACAAATGCTCGCACCTATAAAAGAACAAAGCGACAAGGCAAGGCGAGTAGCGGAAGAAGAGGGCAACGAACTGTCGAATGCAGTGCCACTCTTAAGCATGCACAGCAACAAGTGAACGCACCCATACGCACACAATCGCATGCAGTAGGCAATAGACAAAACGAGCAACAACAAATGCACTCACCTATATGCGCGCAATTGGATGCAAAAAACGGGAGCAAAAATGAACAACAACAAATGCACGCCCCTATACGCGTGCACTTGCATACAGTAGGCAATAGCCGAAATGAACAACAACAAAAGGCAAGGGCTAAAAGGAACCAGACAAAAACGGCGCGCATAGCAACAGCGGATTCAGCAATAAGGCGAGGCTGCCAAAAGAGTGAGACTGCGAAAGGGAAAACGCGAAGGAACCGCTAGACGCCACCTACGCCGACACTCACGGCCGAAGGGTATAAAAAGGGGCCGCTGGCATGAGCTCGGCCTATTCGAGCACGAGCTCGGCCTCGGCCGGCGCCCCGAACTACGGCGTCGGTAAGGTTCACCCGGCCGATCCACGCCTGTGTTGGCCAGCGATTTTGCTAGAGCTACCGGCGGACGAGGAGAAGGGCGGGTAACCAAACCGGCGTGGGAACCTCGGGCACGTCGGCATGCGGTGCGTCGACCACCAGTGCGCCTCTCGTTCTATCCTAGGAAAACGGCGAAGAGGCTAAGGCGGCACCAGACCTATGTGACGGCGTGGACGTCGTCGGAAATGGAGGATCCAAAGCCATCACCAGGATCCTGGGCACCGGCAAGTTCGGTGAGCAGCGGGGACAGCGGAATGCTCGGAGGATGGGCGACGCCTCAGTCCGATTACGAGGAATGGACAACGCCCGCCTCGCGATATATACCGGACGGTGCAACACGCGGAGGATGGGCGACGCCCAGTCCGACGACGAGGTATGTTAGCCCCACGTTGGGCGCAAGTTGTAACGAACCTTCGGTTATTCCGAGTTCAAGCCGGGCTGAGTTCAGTCGACTTTGTGTTCGTGCCAACAATATTTGTATTTGTAGGCACTTGGCTATAATAATAAGTCTTTTATGGTTTTATGTTTGAGCTGGTATATTTTGTACTTCGTTGTGCTTATGTTAATGTATTGTTCACAATTTCATTTATATTGCCTGAGGTACTGCTGCTATCGGCAAAGACTCGCCTCCTATGGGCACACTAGTCTGTGTGATTCGCTATTCACGAAGGCACTCCGGCTTTCCGAGTGCGATACGTCTCTCTTGCACGTAAATTATTCGCTCTGGGTACACTAGGTTATCGCCAGGATTCGCTGCTGTATACTTTGGCACTCTGCACGGATTTCATACAGGCTCTCCTACTGGCTGGCTTCCCCTTGAGCACTTCTACGTATCCGCAAGAGACAGTGTACTCACTCCGAGTCCGCACGGCTACACCGTAAATAGCACTCACACACTCCAAGATTCGCTAAAGCTGCCTATTTGTTGATCCTGCCCACCAATGTCCTGTCTTGGTATCCTTTCCTGTGTTGTTCTTTCAGATTGCGTGTCCTTCGATGTCCTTCGCTGATCACTTTTTCTTTGCACTTCGCGTTTGATATGCACTTTCACGTTTCACTGGTACATTCATAGTCATCCCGCCGTCAGCTGCCTCTCCCTTTTATATGCCAGCGGCAGGCCCTGCTTCGTGCTGGACCAGGGAATGAATATGGTGCTCGTGTCCACTTAACGGTGCCATCGCGTAATTCTCTCGACCATTCCATTCGCCGAAGCCCCGTTATCTTGGCGCCTTCGTATGTCTGGCGTATGCGCGACTGTATCAGCTATCGCTGCGCAGACGTGAACAGCAATTAGGCTAACCGTTAGTTGTTCGCCTGTGTGTGCGATACGAGCCCATTGCTGAATAGCTGAGTGCGACAGAGAGCCACTCCTGTGTGTCTATGTCGCATTCGTCGTTGCGGTGTTTATAACAACCGTTAAGGAGTTTGATGTGAGGATATACCTTATATACATATGCCTAAATATATATATATACTCCTCTGCCCATTATATTGCTCCTCACACTCCCCTCTTCCTTCGGGAAAAACACGATGCCTTCGTGTTTTGAATCTTTGCGCCAACGTCTCGCGACAGCGTTAGTTTGCAAGCAGTGCCGTGATGCATTTCTGCGCCTGCTGTTAACAGCACGGAGTGCTGTGACGCATTTATGTGCTCTGCTCACTTTTGCGTTCTGTTAGCAGCATTTCTGCGCCTGGCTGTTAACAGCAATTCGTGTTGTGACGCATTTGGGCGCTCGACTCACTTTTGCATTTCTGCGTCTGCTGTTAACAGCAATTAGTGTTGTTAAACGTGATCCAGCGATCCTCTGTTGTTATGAACAGCTGTTTGCGCCACCACGTTGTGTGCAAAAAAGGTAAGCATGGTTCCATATTATTCACTCCGTGTGAAAATTATTACCCCTTTTCTCTTTTTTTCCTCTTTCAGCTTCTCCGCCTCGCTCCTTTCACCCCGCAGTGAGTACACGAAGTATTTGCGCTATTCAGTTTTTAATAATTTCTTTTTTTTTTTCTTTTCTTTCTCCTTCCCCTTCCCCTCCTCATACCTCTTTGTAAACACGGTATCGGCACCCGTTCGTCCACACGATACGCGCTGCTTGGCCTTGAGGGGTTTTCGTCCGTCGGAGGTGCTCCACCACCTTCCTAGGCCACTCGTCCTCCTCTAATTCTCTCCACATACCGGTCGGCCCGGCTTCTGGCCACGAAGTCTGCCGCTGCAATGTGGGCCGCACTGGTCCCGGGGCCATCGGTTCCGACTGGTGCCGTTGCAGCGTCGGGCGGCAGCAGTGGCAGCAGGATCGGCCTCCATTCCTCTTTTTCTTGTGGGAGCTGTTGTTGAGAGGGCTGATGCTGCTGTTGCTGCTGATGCGGCTGATGTTATTGCTGCGTCGGCTGGTGTTGTTGAGGCTGCTCCTCCAGCGAGAAACCCGGTGGCCATGCTTCGACCGCTTCTCGCCAGCATACCTGCACGTGCGATTCGTGGCAAACAAAGCCATCGCGCACCCTCGACCTTTGTCGCCACGCGACAGTCGGTGGCTCCGGTCCCGCCTCTTCTTCTGAAGTTTCTTCCTCTGCCGCTTCCGCTCCTCCTCGTTCCTCCTCGTCCTCTGAGTCGGAGATAACGATGGTCTCGTCGATATCAGTTTCTTTGCTACGGTAGGGCGTGGGAGGCCGTGCCGGCTCCCACGTGGACAGCGGCGATTACCTGCCGTTCCTTATCCAGAGCCCGTCCTCTTCCCAGTCTGGCATGATGGTGAGGCTGCCGGTGTCCGTTCCTCGTCATCGGACTGAGACGTCGCCCATCCTCCGAGCGTTCCGCTGTCCCCGCTGCTCACCGAACTTGCCGGTAGCCAGGATCCCGGTGATGGCGTTGGATCCGACGACTTCCACGAAGTCACATAGGCCAGGTGCTGCCTTAGCCTCTTCACCGTTTTCCTGGGATGGAACAGGAGGCGCACTGGTGGTCATTGCACCGCGTGCCGACGTGCCCGAAGTTCCGACGCCGGTTTGGTTACCCACCTTCTTGTGGCAGCATCGCCTTATTGCTGAATCCGCTGTTGCTATGCGTGCCGTTTTTGGCGGATTCCTTTTAGCCCTTGCCTTTTGTTGTTGTTCATTTCGGCTATTGCCTACTGTATGCAATTGCACGCGTATAGGGGCGTGCATTTGTTGTTGCCCATTTGTCTATTGCCTACTGCATGCGATTGCGCGCGTGTGGGTGCGTGAATTTGTTGCTGTTCATTTCGGCTATTGCCTACTGCATGCAATTGCACGCGTATAGGTGCGTGCATTTGTTGTTGTTCATTTTTGCTCCTTTTTTTACCCTGAAATCAGGGTATAATGGTTTTGCAATAAGTATGTAACAGGCAGAAGGAGGCGTGGCAGACCCCACAAAGTATATATATTCTTGATCAGGGTGACGAGCTGAGTCGATTTAGCCCTGTCCGTCTGTCTGTCAGTCCGTTTGTCCGTCTGTCCGTCCGTCTGTCTGTCCGTATGTATGAACGCGTCGATCTCAGAACCTATAAGAGCTAGAGACTTGAAATTTTCCACGAAGGTCCATGTATACAGCGCGCATATCGAGTTTGTTTTTGATATTCGATAACTTTTCCTGTTTCACTGATATCGATTAAAAACTTTATCGCATATCGAGTTTGTTTTTGATATTCGAAACCTTTTCCTGTTTCACTGATATCGATTAAAAACTTTATCAAGATTCAGTTTTTAGACAATATCTTTTACATCTTTTTAACTACAGCTATCAAATTTTGCATTTAGCTTTTTGTAAATAAAATACATTTTCAATTTTTTCAGATTTTGGATACCAGCTCCACATTTAACAAAAAAATTTATTAAAAAAAAAAATTATCATTATATTTATATTTTTTAGTGAAAACCGTATTTTCAATAAATTAATAGTATTCAATGCAGAAAATTGCTTTTAAATCCGTTAAGTAATACAGAAGTTCTTAAAGGAAACATTTAGTGCAGCAGCCTGTACGTGTGCACACATACATTCAAATGAACTACACAGTAATCGGCGCGCGTGCTTCTGTGTGCATGTGTATATGTGTGCACGTGTCTGTGTGCCTGTGTGTATGTGTGCATGTGTATATGCGCGCAGAGGTAATATGTATAGATAAAAGATGTAAGCTAGGTTGCTTAAAACATCAGCTCGGACTTGGTTCAGGGGATCTCGTAGTCGGGCAGACCCGACTAGAGCTTTCTTACTTGTTTTGCATGCAATTGCGTGCATATAGGTGAGTGCATTTGTTGTTGCCCGTTTTGTCTATTGTCTACTGCATGCGATTGTGTGTGTATGGGTGCGTGCATTTGTTGCTGCGCATGCTTAAGAGTGGCGCTGCATTCGGCAGTTCGTTGCCCTCTTATTCCGCTACTCACCTTGCATTTTCGCATTGTTCTTTTATAGGTGCGTGCATTTGTTGTTGTTCCTTTTGGCTCTTGCTCGCATTCTAATTTGACTTAAGCCTTGCTTTTGCTAATGCTTGCAAATGCTTTTCCCTTCTCAAACCTTATTGAAATTTTAATTTTTATTTTAAAAATAAAAAGAAAATTACTTTTCCCCAGCCGTTGAGGCATTTTGCTCACCTGCAGCCTTGCATGGCTTCAGGTCACCTGTATGAGCGGTCGTCGTTCGCTTATCCGCTCCTGATCCCATTTTGCAGATCACCGGCGCCTGATCCTGTGCAGCTCTCCCCAAGCTGCGCCTCACAACCTGGAACACCTCTGCCAACTTGTTCACTCTCTCAGTTGGGCTTTGCGTTGCTTGACCGGTGCCCACTGTTACCACGTCGTACAGTGCTTTGGGCAGCCTCGACTCTCGTCCCTGCGTCAGGGAGGCTGCACTGTAGCCAGTCGATGATTAGACACTGCTGTTGACAGCCAACGTCAGCTCCGGCAGCGTCTCGTCCCAGTCGCGCTGGTTGCTTCACTGTACGATTTGCTCCTTCAGTCGGGTTATCTTGGGTCGTATATTGCGCCGTCAACTGATGCCTTACCCCAAGCTCGTCCTGAAATGTTTTAAATGCTCGGCTGGTGAACTGTGTACCATTATCTGTGATGAGCACTTTGGGTATCTCGAATCGGGCCAAGATCCGCTCCCGAAATGCTTTTTGCTGCGTCGTTGTGTTAGCGCTTCGGAGCGGCACCATCTCCGTTCACTTGGAGAATCTGTCGATGAACACCAACAGCATGGTATTCCCGTGCTTGGACCTCGGCAAAGGTCCCACGAAGTCGGCGCACACGGTGGCCCACGGCTTCTCGGGGATCTGTGTCAGCATCTTGCCCGCTGCCTGGAGATGGCTCGGCTTATATCGCTGACAGAGTTCGCATTGTTCACATATGTGCGCACTTCCCTATACAGCCCAGGCCACTAGTAGCGAGCTGCCACCCGTGCTATTATTTTTCGGCTTCCAAGGAGTCCCGCCGCCACTCGCTTGCCTTTTGGTACGCATAGTTTCCACGCCGTTACATTCTCGTGCCCGACCTGATGTGGGATATGCCGATACAGTTCTCCCGCTTCTTCTGCATAGTCGGGGAATTTTTGGGGCGTCACTTTCAGCTCCCACCACAGCTCCTGGCTCCATGGACAGTGGTCGTTCGCTTGTCCCTCAGTGTCCACCAGTACTCGACATGTCTCCTCGGCCAGAGGCTGTCGAGATAATATATATTTGATTTTAAAGTCGAATTGTTGCAGTTCCAGCGCCCATCAAACAATCCTTCCTGATGGGCTCTCGATGAAGTTGAACCATTTCAAAGCCATTTGATCTGTTATCACAATGAAATGGTATCCTTCTAGATATGGCCTCATCTTCCGGATGCCCCAGATTATTGCCAGACACTCCTTCTCGGTGGCAGAATAATTCCGCTCCGCATTATTGAGTGTTCTGCTGGCATATGATATGACGCGCTCCCCATCCTCTGATGTTTGGGTCAGTATCGCTCCAAGTCCATAGTTGCTTGTATCCGTTTGCAAACAAAATGTTTTGGAGAAATCTGGGCATACCAGCACCGGTGCTTCTGTTAATTTGGCTTTGACAGTCTCAAAAGCCTTTTGCCGTTCCTCTGTCCAATCCCATTGGGTGCCTTTCTTCAGTAATGCATTGAGGGAATGCACTGTTGTTGCAAAGTCTGGGACAAATCGGCGATACCATGCCGCCACTCCAACATATTGACTCAGCTCCTTAATATTGGACGGTGGCTTCAACTCTGCTATTGCCGCTACTTTTTCTGGGTCAGTTCAGATTCAACTCACCGTCCCTCTGTGGTCCAGGTATTTTAGCTGCTTCTTGAAAAAATCGCACTTGTCGATATTGATTTTCAAGTTCGCTGCTCGTAGTCGTCGTAATATGTCACGCAGATTGTCCATATGCTCCTGGTGAGTTTTCTCAATCACAATTACATCATCCAAGTAAGCAAACGCATGCAGCATCATTTTTAGACCAATGACGCGATTCAATACCCTCTGAAACGTTGCTGGCGGTGAATGGAGTCCAAACAGTCCCTTTCCTCTCCATAGGGATCTGCCAGTACCCGTCCTTTAGATCCCAGCTTGTTATGAACCGTGCCTCGCGCAATTGCTCCAGAATATGATGCACCAGCGGCAACGGGTAGGCATCTTTCACTGATCTGGCGTTGAGCTGACCGCAATGCAGCCTTTCGCCAGCAGCTCATCCACCTTTGTGTTGATCTCAGCCTGCATCTTGGGATTCTTCGGGAAACATCGTGATCCGATGTTCGATGATCTTCGAGATTCCCGCCTCCATCATCGGCGAGCAGCATCAGTTCAGTCACGCTGCGGAACTGGTACGGCCGAGCGTATGCACGTAGGTCGGGGAGGCTGTTGTTATAGATATATTTGAGCTCTCGTTCCGATGCGTAACGAAGTGGGCGCATTAGCGTCTGCATCTCCACCATATATATCTTAAACGGCTCTCCCATAGCCTGTCGTCTCCGAGTCACTTCGTCTTTCAAATTTTCAAAATAATCTTGTGGTAAGAAATACACCTGAAAATTCACGACGAATGTCGACCATGACGTCCAATGTCTATTGTTCGCTATGTACCATTTAAACGCCATACCTTTCAGCAGTTCCGCCATAGATCTCGGGACCAGGTCCAGCTCTAGGCCGTATGTCTCCGCCGACCATTCCACCTGTTCAAAAATCTCCAGTGGCTTCGTTGTTCCATCGAATCGGAAGCCCCACTCTCGCACCTGCTTAGCCAACTTAGGATATTTGGGTGCCGTTGGAATCGCTTCCCGTGTCCTCACCTCCGGCTGTGGAGTAGAGGTGGCTCCCCAGTGTCTCTGTTGCTGATCCTGTAGGCGCGTGGCCGCACTCGTCGATGGTATACTGAGTCTCGCGATGTTGTCCATGCCGTCTATCTCCTCTCTTTCTTCCTCTACTGCTACGGTAGGCACTTCCTCTCTTGCAGGCGAGATTCGGCCATGGAGGTTGGCGAGCTCAGCGATCCTGAGAGAATATGGGATTCGTCCTTCATTCGTCATTGCCCATTCGCCAAACTGTCTCCGCATCGCGTCGAGTGTGCCTGATAGCCTTACGCGAAACTCGCAGCCATATCGCAGCACATCCTCTTTTTTTAGGTTATATGCCCACGCTCGTACCATTTTTATCACTTTCTATGTTTTTCACTTTTATTATTATTGCAAGGGCCCTCAAGTTGGGCGCCAGTTGTAACGAACCTTCGGTTATTCCGAGTTCAAGCCTGGCTGAGTTTCAGTCGACTTTGTGTTCGTGCCAACAATATTTGTATTTGTAGGCACTTGGCGATAATAAGTCTTTTATGGTTTTATGTTTGAGCTGGTATATTTTGTACTTCGTTGTGCTTATGTTAATGTATTGTTCACAATTTCATTTATATTGCCTGAGGTACTGCTGCTATCGGCAAAGACTCGCCTCCTATGGGCACACTAGTCTGTGTGATTCGCTATTCACGAAGGCACTCCGGCTTTCCGAGTGCGATACGTCTCTCTTGCACGTAAAGGATTCGCTCTGGGTATACTAGGTTATCGATTTATATAGGCTCTCCTACTGGCTGGCTTTCCCTCGAGCACTCCTACGTATTTGCAAGAGACAGTGTACTCACTCCGAGTCCGCACGGCTACACCGTAAATAGCTCTCACACACTCCAAGATTCGCTAAAGCTGCCTGTCTGTTAATTCTCCCCACCAATGTCCTGTCTTGGTGGCAGTTGTTGCTAAAGAGAGTCTTGAGCGTGGTGTCCTGTATTGTCCTTGCGTATCCCTCGATGTCCTTCGCTGATCACTTTCCTTGGCCCTTTCCGTTTTGATTTGCTCTTTTACGTTTCTCAACTTTCAGTGGTACTTCGATAATTATCCTCGCCGTCAGCTGCATTTCCCTTTTATATGTGCCTGTGTGTGCGACATGCGCCCCTTGCTGCTTGTCTATGTCGCATTCGTCGTTGCGGTGTTTACACCAACCGTTATGGAGTTTGATGTGAGGAGCTGGGCCCTTATATACATAAGCCAAAATATATATATACTTTCCCCGGCCTATTATATTGCTCCTCACACTCCACTCTTCCTTCGGGCAAACACGATGCCTTCGTGTTTTGAATCTTTGCGCCAACGTCTCGCGCCAGCGTCCGTTTGCAAGCAGTGCAGTGACGCATTTCTGCGCCTACTGGTAACGGCAAGCAGTGCTGTGACGCATTTGGGTGCTCGGTTAATTTCTGCGGCTGCTGTTAACAGCAATTAGTGTTGTGACGCATTTGGGCGCTCACTTTTGCATTTCTGCGTCTGCTGTTAACAGCAATTAGTGTTGTTAAGCGTGATCCAGCGATCCTCTGTTGTTATGAACAGCTGTTTGCGCCACCACGTTGTGTGCAAAAAAGGTAAGCATGGTTCCATATTATTCAATCCGTGTGAAAATTATTACCCCTTTTCTCTTTTTTTTCTCTTTCAGCTTCTCCGCCTCGCTCCTTTCACCCCGCAGTGAGTACACGAAGTATTTGCGCTATTCAGTTTCTAATAATTTCTTTTCTTTTTTTCTTTTTTTTCATCTTCCCCTTCCCCTCCTCATACCTGTTTGTAAACACGGCGGCCCGTGCGCGAGTAGTGCACGCGGTATCGGCACCCATTCGTCCACACGATCCGTGCTGCTTGGCCTTGAGGGGTTTTCGTCCGTCGGAGGTGCTCCACCACCTCCATAGGCCACTCGTCCTCCTCTAATTCTCTCCACATACCGGTCGGCCCGGCTTCTGGCCACGAAGTCTGCCGCTGCAATGTGGGCCGCACTGGTCCCGGGGCCATCGGTTCCGACTGTTGCCGTTGCAGCGTCGGGCGGCCTGACAGTGGCAGCTGGATCGGCCTCCATTCCTCTTTTTCTAGTGGGAGCTGTTGTTGAGAGGGCTGATGCTGTTGCTGCATCGGCTGATGTTGCTGCGGCTGCACCTACAGCGAGAAACCCATGCTTCAACCGCCTCTCGCCAGCATACCTCCACGTGCAATTCGTGGCAAACAAAGCAACTGCGCACCCTCGACGTTTGTCGCCACGCGAAAGTCGGTCGGCTATTGCCGGCTGTATGCAATTGCGCGCATATAGGTGCGTGCATTTGTTGTTGTTTATTTTGGCTGCCGCTTTTTGCATGCAATTGCCCGCATAAATAAGTAAAAAATAAGATTTAACAATGTATAAATAGATAGCCTAAAGTTAAATTACAGCAATGTATACCATAACATCACCGACCCGTTGGGGGAATTTCATTTGCCCGACCGGCCAGCTATGCCCCAGATCACAGCTCAATGTAGTCAGTGATGTTATTGGGATCTGTAAATCAAAAGACTTTGTTAATAGGAAACTTAAACAAAAACAAGTAAGAACGCTCTAGTCGGGTCTGCCCGACTACGAGATCCCCTGAACCAAGTCCGAGGCGGTGTTTTAAACAATCTAGCTTACATCTTTTACCGGTACATATAACCAACTGCGCGCACACACACACGCACACATATACATACACAAGCACGCGCGCCGCTTACTGCATACATGAATTAGCGGCTGCGCTTGGGCTGCATTCTTGGCAGCATTATGAGAAATTCATTGTTAAATAACTTCGGTTCCAGATCTACTTTCTTAATAAAATTTTCAGGACATAATACTGACATCGAGAGGTGTATATATACAAAATCCCAACTCCCTAGTATTTGAAATACGTTTTTTCTACTTATGGGGCTAATGGGGGGAGGTATCCAAAATTAAGAAAGTTTATTAGCTGTATTTGCATCACAGAGACCTACTTAGTCAATTTGGTATTTCTAGCTATTAAGGTCTATAAGTTATAGCTTAAAAACAAATTCAAAATATCGATTGTTATCGATAATAAGGAAATAGGATGAGTTATCGAAAAAAAAATAAACTTGTACTGCGTATGGCATACAAGAATTTATCTAAAATCTCAAATCTCTACCTTTTTTGGTTTACGAGATCACAGCGTTCATACGGACGGACAGACGGACAGACGGACGGACGGACAGACGGACATGGCTAGATCGACTCAGCTCGTCGTCCTGATCAAGAATATATATACTTTATGGTGTCTGCCACGCCTCCTTCTGCCTGTTACATACATTGTCACAAAACCATTATACCCTGAATTCCCATTTTCAATGGGTTCAGGGCATAATTAGTATAGAAATTAGTAGCGTTAAAAATTAACAAGTAAGAAAGCTTTAGTCGGGTCTGCCCGACTACGAGATCCCCTGAACCAAGTCCGAGCTGATGTTTTAAACAACCTAGCTTACATCTTTTATCTATACATATTACCTCTGCGCGCTTATACACATGCACACATACACACATGCACACATACACATGAACACATATACATACCATGCACACAGAAGCACGCGCGCCGATTACTGCGTAGTTGATTTGAATGTATGTGTGCACACGTACAGGCTGCTGCCGCGTGCTTTTACAATGTTTCCTTTAATAACTTCTGTAATACTTAACGGATTTGAATGCAATTTTCTGTATTGAATGCTATTAATTTATTGAAAATTTTCACTAAAAAATTTGAAAACAAGTAAGAACGTTGCAGTCGGGCGCCACCGACTGCGTCAGACTCTGTTCCTGTTAAAGGTGTGTAGGCTCAATAAATTATTTTTTTTTTCGTAAATTTAAATTTCATGAACAGTAACCCACTGTAGGAGATACAGTTTTACCCTATTTGCCAAGCCCCAAATGGGCGTAGCTATATATAACATATATTTTTGGGTAGAGGTAGGATACTAGTATATATATTCCAAGTCCCAACTCTTTGACGGAAATATTGCCGAAATTATCACGGTTTTAGTAAAAGATATAGTAATTCCCGATTTGCCACGCCCCCAGAAAACGTGGATACATAACTTTTGACTTATCTTAAGAGGAGGTCAACAGTATCCCACATGCAACATTTGGACGCTCTAGCTCCAAAACTGTAGGAGATACAGTTTTATCCGATTTGCCACGCCCTTAATGGGCGTAAATATCTATAATATATATTTTTGATTCCGAGTGATCTACTTGCACATGTATTCCAAATTTCAAGTCTCTAGCTCTTAATACGCTTAAAAAATTATAAGATTTATACAAATCGCTATATATATATTCCCGATTTGGTACGCCCCCAGGGGGCGTGGGTATATAACTTTATGATCTAACTTAAAGGAAGGTCAACAGTAACCCACATGCCAAATTTGGATGCTCTAGCTTCAAAACTGTAGAAGATATAGTTTTATCCGATTTGCCACGCCCACAATGGGCGTAGATATATAATCTATATCTTAAAACGTCCGCGTGGTGTACACGAATATATATTCTAAATCCCATTTCTTAGACTGCAATATTGACTACAATAACAGCGTTTTAGTCTTAATAGATATAGCATTTCCCGATTTGCCACGCCCCCTGTGGGCGTATCGGAAAAATACTCAAACTTGATCTGACGCGGGTACACACGAGTATATATTCAAAATTACAAGTCTCTAGCTTCTATAGTGTCCAAATGCTGCGCGTTCATACAGACAGACGGACAGACGGACAGTCGGACAGACGGACAGACGGACAGACGGACAGACAGCAAGACGGACATTGCACAAATCCAATAGACTCTTTTTCCCTTTGGGAACAGAGTCTAAAAAACAAGTAAGAACGCTCTAGTCGGATCGGCCCGACTACGAGATCCCCTGAACCAGGTCCAAGGTGATGTTTTAAACAACCTAGCTTACACATTTTATCTATACATATTACCCTCTGCGCGCATATACACATATACACATGCACACATATACACATGCTCACACAAGCACGCGCGCCGATTGCTGCGTAGTTGATTTGAATGTATGTGTGCACACGTATAGAGCAAATGCTATGTTGCTGCCGCATGCCTTTCGCAGTAGACAAAATCTTTTCTTTAATAACTTCTGTATTACTTAACGGATTTAAATGCAATTTTCAGCATTCAATGCTTTTATTTTATAAAAAATACGGTTTTGGCTAAAAAATTAAAAAAAATTTAAATTGTGGATTTGATATTTTTTTTTGGAATAAATTCATTTTGTAAAATGTGGAGCCGGTATCCACAATTTAAAAAAATAGAAAATGTATTTTATTTACAAAAGTTAATTGAAAAATTTAGTGACTGTAGATAAAAAGATGTAAAAGATATGGTCCAAATACTGAATCTTGATAAAGTTTTTAATCGATATCAGTGAAACAGGAAAAGTTATCGATAAGCAAAAACAAACTTGATATGCGCGCTGTATACACGGACCTTCGTGCAAAATTTCAAGTCTCTAGCTCTTATAGGTTCTGAGATCGACGCGTTCATACATACGGACGGACGGACGGACGGACGGACAGACAGACGGACAGGGCTAAATCGACTCAGCTCGTCGCCCTGATCAAGAATATATATACTTTGTGGGGTCTGCCACGCTTCCTTCTGCCTGTTACATACTTTTTGCAAAACCATTATACCCTGATTTCCCATTTTCAATGGGTTCAGGGTGTAATAAATTGGGGCTTTGATAATTTTTTTTTTTTAATAAATTTTTTTTTGTGAAATGTGGAGCCGGTATCCAAAATATGAAAAAATAGAAAATGTATTTTATTTACAAAAAGCTGAAAACAAAATTTGGTAGCTGTAGCTAAAAATATGTAAAAGATATGGTCAAAAAACTGAATCTTGATATCGTTTTAAATCGATATCATTGAAACGGAAAACCTTATCGAATATCGAAAACAAACTCGATATGCGCGCTGTATACACAGACCGTCATGCAAAATTTGAAGTCTCTAGCTCTTATATGTTCTGAGATCGACGCGTTCATACATACGGACAGACGGACGGACAGACAGACGGACAGGGCCAAATCGACTCAGCTCGTCGCCCTGATCAAGAATATATATACTTTATGGGGTCTGCCACGCCTCCTTCTGCCTGTTACATACTTTTTGCAAAACCATTATACCCTGATTTCCCATTTTCAATGGGTTCAGGGTATAAAAAGGAAAATAGGTAGCGATTCCAGCTGCGAAATCACTGATAACGATGGGGGAGATTTTTGCCAGTCCGGCCGGCTATGCCCCTACTCATAGCTAGGTACTGTCAGTGATTTCCCGAAGGTGCACTGAAAGCAAGGATTTGATTAAAGGAAGAGAGAGTTCAGATGAGATGACACTATAAAATTGAATATAATTATGGAAGAGGACATGAAACGAATTGTGCAAAGAATAATCTGTTGTGCACATAGGTAAATTCAAGGGACGAAAGTATCTCCCAGCGCCCAGCACTCGACAAGAGAAGAGTGAAGATAAAATAAGAGTTTAAGAGCAATGTATATCTATGAAGTTAATAAAACACCGAATAACTAAAACCTAAAAGTGCTGTGTGGAATACGTTCATGTGTGTGATCCCTTTTTACCCTACTCCTCCTGCACGGTCGGGCGATGTCCTCCGAGCAGAGGGGATCGCAGTCCCACGGCTTCCGCATGGGATGGGCGCTGTCCTCCCGGCGGGAGCCATAATCCCACATCTCCGACATGGGCGGGCGTCGTCCCCTGTGTCGGGGTCATCCCTCGCCCCATGCGCGGGCGGGCGTTGTCCCCCGCGCTGCGGCGATTCCGTCACTTTTCAGCAAGGCCGGGCGATGCCCTCCGAGCAGAAGGAGATGTCCCTTAACCCGCACCCCGTGTCAGTGTTGTCCTTCCTACCCCAATACTCGTCCGGCGCGCTTAATCCACACCTACATAAGCCACCGCCTCAGCCACCAGTCGGCGGCGGCCCTCTCACCCAGTAAGTCCCAGACACATATACAAATTATTTGAGACTGAGAATTATACCTCAGCCAGCGAACTTCCTTACAAAGGATTGGCCGAACAAGCGATTAATGAAAAGAGTAAAGAGTAATGGACCCAGATGACTACCTTGCGGTACACCCGATGAAACATAAACAAGTTTCGATTTGGATGATCTGAGCAAAACTCTTTGAGTTCGATCTTTTAAATAAGACGAAATCCAGGATAATAGTAAGGGAGGGAATCCAATAAGGTCTAAGTTTTGAAGTAGGATTCCATGATGAACAGAGTCAAATGCTTTACTGAAGTCGATGTAAATTACATCAGTTTGCATTTTGTCAACAAAACCATGATTTATCAACGAGGTAAACTCAAGTAAATTGGTTGCAGTTGACCGACTCTGTACAAATCCATGCTGAGTAGGGGATAATATGGATTTGCTAAAATGTTGCAAAGTCGAGGTAATTATTTTTTCTAATAATTTTGGTATAGCATATAATTTAGCTATACCCCTGTAATTGGAAATATCAGACCTGCCACCTTTTTTGTGGAGAGGAATAATATAAGATTCCTTCCAAATATTCGGAAAAATACTTGTTTCCAAAGACAGGTTAAAGAGCTTTAGCAATGGAAACGCAAGGGAACCACTGCACTCCTTAAGAATACCACTAGGGATGTTGTCCGGCCCAGGGGAGAAAGAGTATTTTAAACTGCCAATGGCAGATAAAAGGGAATCAAGGCTTACTGTAGTATGTTCACATATCAAATGCTCACTGTACTCAGTGAAATGCAGAAATATTATTACAAACACATTGTAGCACTTGGCTACAATATTCATATATACAAATCCAAGTCCCAAGCACTTACGGTAATACGATCGCCCTTGAGTGCATGGACCTGAACAATGCAGAGTCGGCATACTGGACATGCGCTCCGGCTCTGTCACCAAGTGAACATAATACCTCCTCTCTGTCGCTGCGACTCTCGTCAGCACTTAGAAATATATATACATATGTAAACGTTTATACATAAGCTGACCGCTCCTCTGCCGGCGTCACTGGCAGTACTGTCACGCGGTCTTTAGATATATATATAACCAAATGTAAAGAATACACATTCATATAATAAATGACTCTCAACGAATGAAGTCGAATATATTAACCAAGTGTTCTTCTTTTTTGGAATATTCAATAGAAATATTCAATACATGGCGACCGTGACATGTGCAAATTAACCTGCACATCAACAACAACAAAAACATCATCAGCAACAACAACAACTTTAATACATGGATATGGGCTTAATGGACACAAGACTGAGTGAGTAGAGCATGAGTTATGGCTAACAGAAGGGGAGTTGCATATAAAATAAAGAAAAGAATAGCGCGCGTAAAGTGGCTATTATACACAAATCCAACTCCACCCCCATGGGCAACTGCTAAAAAATTACAAGCAGAACTTGACTTTTTAAAGTCAACCCAGAAAAACAAAAAGTCAATAACTCCTGCTCACTCAGTTATTAAAACCATTACATACGAAAGTAACATAACTCTACCCCCATGATCCATGGATACACCGAAGAAGCCAACTGAGTGCCCCACAGACTGCCAAGGACCCATGGATAGCCCGTTCTGCCAGTACACCTGTACTAAACGCCAGCAGACAGATCAACAAGCGTGAAAGGCAGGCCGCCTTTTACGCCTACGAAGGAGCATCAGCGTGCCAGCCGGCGACGACCAGCTGATGCAGCAACAAAGACGACCAGATGAAGAAAAAAAAATATAAATTAAAATAAAATTAAATATATATATAAGAATTTTGTGAAATTGAGCGGAACCTTTTCTGCCCGATAGCAGTATAGCCTGTAAAGCTATACAAACAAATAGGTAGAAAAATGTAAGACTAAAATGTCATAATCATAAACACAAAAAACAAATTTTTTTAATTATTGCTTTAAGTTTGAAGACTAAAATGTCAAAATTACACAAAAAAATTTTTTAATTATTGTTCTAATTCGAAAATATATGTATGTTTAATAACAGCATAAGCAAATTTGATGATATATACATATATAGTACCCACAATGGGTTTAATTGAGCCAAAAACAGTGGACTCCACTGCAAATGTAATAAATAAAATCGAATCATCAAATACAGATCTAAAATTAACAAATATATTGTTATTGATAATTGTCATTATTATGTGTGTGTATATTCTATATAAAGCATATCTCTTACACAATAAGTGTGTAACAAAAAGGGCCTTAAGCCAAGCTAACGATCTGGATAAGATCTAAAAAAACAAGTAAGAAAGCTCTAGTCGAGTCACAGCCCGACTACGAGATCCCCTGAACCAAGTCCGAGCTGATGTTTTAAACAACCTAGCTTACATCTTTTATCTATATATATTACCCTCTGCGCGCATATATGCATGCACACATACACACATGCACACATACACACATGCACACATATACACATGCACACATTTGTATACACATGCACACATATACATACCATGCACACAGAAACGCGCGCAGATTACTGCGTAGTTGATTTGAA
Source organism: Drosophila gaucha (assembly GCA_035045545.1). Classification (NCBI taxonomy): domain Eukaryota; kingdom Metazoa; phylum Arthropoda; class Insecta; order Diptera; family Drosophilidae; genus Drosophila; species Drosophila gaucha. Next base: position 109,248 of record JAWNOY010000262.1, read on the forward strand.
TGTATGTGTGCACACGTACAGGCTGCTGCCGCGTGCTTTTACAATGTTTCCTTTAATAACTTCTGTATTACTTAACGGATTTAAATGCAATTTTCTGCATTGAGTGCTATTAATTTATTGAAAATACGGTTTTCACTTAAAAATTTAAAAAAATTAAATTGTGGATTTGATAATTTTTTTTTTAAATAATTTTTTTTTGGGAAATGTGGAGCTGGTATCCAAAATATGAAAAAATAGAAAATGTATTTTAATTACAAAAAGCTAAAAACAAAATTTGGTAGCAGTAGCTAAAAATATGTAAAAGATATGGTCAAAAAACTGAATCTTGATAACGTTTTAAATCGATATCATTGAAACGGAAAAATTTATCGAATATCTAAAACAAACTCGATATGCGCGCTGTATACACAGACCATCATGCAAAATTTGAACTCTCTAGCTCTTATATGTTCTGAGATCGACGCGTTCATACATACGGACAGACGGACGGACGGACGGACGGACGGACGGACGGACGGACGGACGGACGGACGGACGGACGGACTGACAGACAGACGGACAGGGCTAAATCGACTCAGCTCGTCACCCTGATCAAGAATATATATACTTTGTGGGGTCTGCCACGCCTCCTTCTGCCTGTTACATACTTTTTGCAAAACCATTATACCCTGATTTCCCATTTTCAATGGGTTCAGGGTATAAAAATATGCACACAGATAATAATCGAAAAAAAAGAAAGAGAAATGAATTGAAATGAAACCTAAATTGTATTTACAAAATACTTAAATATCGCTTAAATAAAAATGATTAATTAAAAACAACAGATAAACGATATTGACTAGCCTAAATGAATTGAAAAGAATAAAAAAAACAAGTAAGAACGTTGCAGTCGGGCGCCACCGACTGCGTCAGACTCTGTTCCTGTTAAAGGTGTGTAGGCTCAATAAATATGTAGACCGTCCGTCCGTCTTTCCGTATGTTTGAATGCGAGATTTTTGAGATTCCTTTTTTGAGCATGTCTTTTACATCAATTTAGCTACAGTCATACAATTTTACATATAGCTTTTTTAAAATAAAATACTATTTTGGTTTTTATTATATATTTTGGATACTGGCTCCACATTTCACAAAATCAATTTAATAAAAGTTTAGTTGCAAATAAAGCCACATTTACATTTTTTTTTATTTTTTAGGTAAAACCGTATTTTTAATAAAATATAAGGATTTATGCAGAAAGTTTTATCAAAATCCATTAAGTAACATAGAAGTTATAATAAAAAAAAAAAAAAACATTTTAATAAATGATAATATCACGCGGCAGCGATGGGAATAGAACCTGGGTCACGCGCTTCGCATGCCACCGACTCTACCCACTACACCACGGCGTCTCTTGCGCCAAATTGAGTTTGGTGTGTTGATTTGGTTAAACAGACTTGCCCCAGTTAGGTCAACTAGAATTTGTTTTAATAAATATAAGGATTTATGCTGAAAATTTTATCAAATCCATTAAATAACATAGAAGTTATAAAAAAAATAAAAAAAAAAATTTTATTAAATGATAATATCACGCGTCAGCGCTGGGAATCGAACCTAGGTCACGCGCTTCGCATGCCACCACTCTACCCACAACACCACGGCGTCTCTTGCGTGGCTATGTGCCAAACTGAGTTTGGAAGTGTTTTGATTTGGTTAAACAGACTTGCGTTGTGGTAGCGAAGACCCTGCTTCAATCCCCAGTTAGGTCAACTAGAATTTGTTTTACGGAGGCTTACATTATGATTATTATTATTTTTTTTTTTCGTAAATTTCAATTTCATGAACAGTAACCCACATGTCAAATTTGGATGCTCTACGTCTAAGACTGTAGGAGATACAGTTTTACCCTATTTGCCACGCCCCAAATGGGCGTAGCTATATATAACATATATTTTTGGGTAGAGGTAGGATACTAGTATATATATTCCAAGTCCCAACTCTTTGACGGAAATATTGCCGAAATTATCACGGTTTTAGTAAAAGATATAGTAATTCCCGATTTGCCACACCCCCAGAAGACGTGGATACATCACTTTTGACTTATCTTAAGAGGAGGTCAACAGTATCCCACATGCAAAATTTGGACTCTCTAGCTCCAAAACTGTAGGAGATACAGTTTTATCCGATTTGCCACGCCCTTAATGGGCGTAAATATCTATAATATATATTTTTGATTCCGAGTGATCTACTTGCACATGTATTCCAAATTTCAAGTCTCTAGCTCTTAATACGCTCAAAATATTATAAGATTTATACAAATCGCTATATATATATTCCCGATTTGGTACGCCCCCAGGGGGCGTGGGTATATAACTTTTTGATCTAACTTAAGGGGAGGTCAACAGTAACCCACATGCCAAATTTGGATGCTCTAGCTTCAAAACTGTAGGAGATACAGTTTTATCCGATTTGCCACGCCCTTAATGGGCGTAAATATCTATAATATATATTTTTGATTCAGAGTGATCTACTTGCACATGTATTCCAAATTTCAAGTCTCTAGCTCTTAATACGCTCAAAATATTATAAGATTTATACAAATCGCTATATATATATTCCCGATTTGGTACGCCCCCAGGGGGCGTGGGTATATAACTTTTTGATGTAACTTAAGGGAAGGTCAACAGTAACCCACATGCAAAATTTGGATGCTCTAGCTTCAAAGCTGTAGAAGATATAGTTTTATCCGATTTGCCACGCCCACAATGGGCGTAGATATATAATCTATATCTTAAAACGTCCGCGTGGTGTACACGAATATATATTCTAAACCCCATTTCTTAGACTGCAATATTGACTAAAATAACAGCGTTTTAGTCTTAATAGATATAGCATTTCCCGATTTGCCACGCCCCCTGTGGGCGTATCGGAAAAATACTCAAACTTGATCTGACGCGGATACACACGAGTATATATTCCAAATTACAAGTCTCTAGCTTCTATAGTGTCCAAATGCTGCGCGTTCATACAGACAGACGGACAGACGGACAGACAGCAAGACGGACATTGCACAAATCCAATAGACTCTTTTTCCCTTTGGGAACAGAGTCTAAAAATAGTATATAGATTTCGAATCTTAAGCATGGAATGGGAGCAACTAACTCTCCATATCCGTGAAATAAAGGAAACATTTGAAAAATCGTACAAATGAGTAAGCCAGAATAGGACAATCCAAAAAGAAACTTTGAACAAACATGCAAAAATTCTTGTAAAATCATTTAACGATGCAAGAGTATTGGTGCATGATAATAGACGAATAATAAATAAAACGAACTGGTCAAAATATCAAAATTATTGATCAAGTTACGTTCAAATTTATTAAACATCAAAGAAAAGTTTCAGCTAGACATTTTCATTCCAACAATCCTAAATACCCCATTAACACTAGACTCAAAATCAGTTGAAATAGACTCAGATTCAGAATCAAACGAAGAAACTGATATAAAAGAAACCGATCTAAACGATCTTACAATTCCTGCACTAATCACATTATCAGAACAAGATAATGAACAGGAAGAAGAATTAAATTCTAGCACAAGCTCTATAGAAACAAAAGATAACATCATGACAGACGTAAGCGCCCAAAGCGCATATATAAAGGACATATCGAATGCCATTCCAGAATTCAATGGACAAAAAATACATCTTCAAAGATTTGTAACAGCTTTGAAGTTAGTAAATTTGACAAAAGGCACATTCGAAGAAATAGCTGTTGAGGTCATTAAATCAAAAATTATTGGCTCAACACTATGCAAAGTCCAAGACGAAACGACAATTAATGCAATAATCAAAAAATTGCAAGATGCTATAGTCGGTGAAACATCCGATGTAATAAAAGCTAAATTGTCTAAAACCATTCAAAAAGGAAAAACTGCCGAAAAGTTCACTATAGAAATTGACAATTTACGAAAGCTTTTGGAAGCTTCGTATATTGATGAGGGCCTATCAGCCGAACATGCTGACAAATTCAGCACTAAAGAAGCCATTAGCGCAATGGTTAAAAATTGTGAACATGGAAGATTAAAAACAATACTTGAGGCAGGTAATTTCAAAACGATGAATGAAGCCGTCACGAAGTACATACAATGTAGTACTGAAATGACAGGAAATCCAAATTCAATATTGTTCGCCCAAAGAGGTCGCGGTAATTATAACAACAAAAATAATTATCGTGGTAGAGGCAATGGCGCGGTTATTATAACAATAACAATCGCAACAACAGCCAGAATGATAACTACCAGAATAATAATAATAGTTATAGAGGAAACAATAGAGGAAACTATAGAGGAACTCATAGAGGAAGTAATAGAGGAAATAACAACCAAAATGGAGGTTATAACCAAAATAACAACCACAGTGTTAGGACAGCCCAAAACGCTTCGGGAAACTCCCAGCAACCTTTAGATGCTCAACAGTAAGAAATACTAAAATTCACACCATCAATCTCAGCCAAAACATATACGTAACTTTTATGAATGTAACATCGGGAAAAGAATTAGTCTTTTTAATAGACACAGGTGCAGATATATCAATATTAAAAGAAAATTCAGATGTTTTTCAATACATCCAAACTAATAACATAATCAATATACAGGGAATAAGTCAAGAAGTAACCAAATCAAAAGGACTTACTTCTATTGAAATACAAACTTCAAAATATATAATTCCACACGATTTTCACATCGTTAATTTACATTTCGCTATTCCATGTGATGGAATACTAGGAATCGATTTCATTAGAAAATACAACTGTCAATTAGATTTCAAGCCGTCTGAAGACTGGCTAATAATTAGACCAAATAATTTAAAATACCCAATTTATGTTCCAATAACATACAGCTCTGGCAACAATTCAATAGTTCTGCCAGCAAGATCACAAGTTGTCCGGAAAATTAAAATAAACTCAGTAGAAGACAGTATATTTATTCCGAACCAAGAAATTCAGCATGGTATCTACATAGCAAATACCATAGCAACAACCCAAAATGCATTCATAAGAATGCTTAATACAACAAATAAAGATAAGTTAATCAATATAAATGATTTAGAATGTGAACCACTTTCAAACTACGAAGTAGTTAAAACAAATACAGAGAACAGAGAAAAATCTGTATTAAACCAGCTATCAAAGAATTTCCCACCACAATTCCATAAACAGTTAACAACATTATGCAAACAATACAGCGATGTATTCGGACTAGAAACCGAATCGATGACCACCAATAATTTTTATAAACAAAAACTGAGATTGAAGGATGATGAAGCAATATATATTAAAAATTATAGAAATCCTCACAGTCAAAAAGACGAAATTCAAAAAGAAGTCCAAAAATTAATTGACGACAAAATAGTCGAACCATCTGTTTCTGCTTATAATAGCCCTTTGTTATTAGTACCCAAAAAGTCACTTCCAAATTCGGAAAAGAAAAAATGGCGATTAGTAATTGACTATCGCAAGATTAATAAAAAACTGTTGTCTGATAAATTTCCGCTCCCCAGAATTGACGATATTTTAGATCAACTAGGTAGAGCAAGATACTTTTCATGCCTGGACTTAATGTCAGGTTTTCATCAAATTGAACTTGAAGAAAACTCAAGAGATATTACTTCGTTTTCAACAAACAATGGTTCATATCGCTTCACGCGATTACCATTCGGCTTAAAAATAGCGCCAAATTCGTTTCAGAGAATGATGACTATAGCTTTCTCTGGACTTGAACCTTCGCAAACATTCCTTTATATGGATAACTTAATAGTCATAGGTTGTTCCGAAAAACAGATGCTCAAAAACTTAACTAATGTTTTTGAGAATTGTAGGAGACATAACTTAAAGTTACATCCCGAAAAATGTTCGTTTTTCATGCATGTCACTTTCCTAGGACATAAATGCACAGACAAAGGAATCTTACCCGACGACAAAAAATACGACGTCATTCAAAACTATCCAGTCCCACACGATGCGGACAGCGCTAGAAGATTTGTTGCATTTTGTAACTATTACAGACGATTCATAAAAAATTTTGCCAACTATTCTCGTCACATAACAAGATTATGTAAAAAAGATGTAAAATTCGAATGGACAGCTGATTGCCAAAACGCTTTCGATCATCTAAAATCGGCACTGATGAATCCAACACTTTTACAATACCCAGATTTCAGGAAAGAATTTTGCATTATTACAGATGCCAGTAAGCAAGCATGTGGAGCAGTCCTTACTCAAAACAAAAATGGACTTCAGCTCCCAGTAGCATACGCATCAAGATCATTTACAAAGGGCGAAAGCAACAAAAGTACAACAGAACAAGAATTATCAGCTATTCATTGGGCAATAACACATTTTAGGCCATATATTTATGGTAGACACTTCACTGTCAAAACAGATCACAGAGCACTTACCTACCTATTTTCAATGGTAAACCCCAGTTCCAAACTTACCAGAATGAGACTTGAATTAGAGGAATATAATTTTACAGTAGAATATCTAAAGGGTAAAGACAATTATGTAGTCGATGCGCTATCAAGAATAACAATAACGGACTTAAAAAATATTCAAATAAATAATAAAATTCTGAAAGTCACTACCAGAAATCAAAGTAAACAGTTAAAATCCTGCGCAGGAAAAGAAAAAGAAGATTTGCGTAAGCAAACTTTAAATGCTTCTCAGCCCAACGTATACGAAGTCATTGTAAATGACGAAGTACGAAAAGTAGTGACCTTGCGACTAACCAAATCTCTATGCTTAATAAAACAAGGAAAAAAAGTTAAAGCAAGAATTGACGTTAGCGATATGTACACCAATGAAATTTTTGATTTAGGTCAATTCTTTCAAAGGCTTGAAACAGAAGCCGGTATACTTAATATTAGCCAACTCAAAGTAGCACCGAGCGAAAAGATCTTTGAGACCATCTCAATTGAATCTTTTAAATTAATGGACAATAAAATATTAAAAACTTTAAGAGTAGCGCTACTGAAGCCGGTGACCCAATTATCAAATAATGATAAAGAGAAAGAAGCAATACTGTTTACATTTCATGACGATCCAATACAAGGAGGTCATACAGGGATAGCTAGAACTATAGTCAAAATAAAAAGGCATTATTACTGGAAAAATATGACAAGAGATATCTCAAACTATATAAGAAAATGCCAAAAATGTCAAAAGTCAAAAACCACTAAACATACTAAAACTCCATTAACTATTTCAGAAACGCCACAAATGGCTTTCGACAGGGT